>JAMWYP010000559.1:0-133931 GCA_025563575.1 Acacia pycnantha | reverse complement strand
ATATTCAAGAGCTAATACAACAAGATATCACAAGCATACTAGAGATGCATGATCATTATGCCGACAAAACATAAGCACGAGCAATATGTAAAGCCCCATAAGGTAAATAACAACAACACGGCTTGCACTATTCACTGCCGCGATAATTAGTCGTGTCCTCGCCGCTAGGAAAACAAAACGGCGTTATCAAAACTATAACCCGTATAACTGTTCGTATAACGGTCTACGAATATATCATTGACATATAAGTATTTAAGATGTGCAAGATTAGTGTTAAAGACGCGTCCGTACCTTCGTTGGCAACGTTAGGTACTACCGGCGAAAACGTACTTTCTACGGAGAAACGTGCAAAAGTCCTATACGGCACGTCTGGGCAACAGAACGGCAAGCAGAATCAGCGTTTCAGATATCCTATGAGAATAATGTCACTTCTATTAGTAATTTGACATTATAATCGGCATTTTAGGTAAAAATTACCATTTTGCCCCTATACCCTTACTTGGCGGAATTTCGCCACGCTTCGCTACATAGGCTATTTTCTTCCCAAAATTTTGCCAGAACTTCGACGCCATCATGATTTTCGAAAATAAAGACTAAAATAGCCCTCCCATATGATATCCAATCATAAAAATAAAGACTACTCTAGCATTACTAACTATTGAAAGAACTATGAAAGCTTAAAGCTCTGGCATCGGAAAACTTACCCAGAGCCGTAATTTTTCCCGCAGCTTCTCTCTAAAATCCTCTCTCTAGAATCGGTTTTGCTCTTCAAAATGGTGTGAGAAATGAAGAGGAAACTTGGCTATTTATAGAAGAAAATGTGACACTATTCACTACTTTTTCATATCGGATATCGGCCGCCGGATCGCACTTTGCCACATGTCACGATCCTCACCGGGCCACTTGGCAGCTGACATCATCATTTAAAGCCATGATGCCATGGTGGTGATGTCACTTACTTCCTCAAGAAGCCTGTCTTACCGATAAGCTTCCGACGGCATCCGACCGCAGTACTTTCTGAGAAATCTCAAAATTCCGGTTAACTAACTTTGAAGATCTCCTCTTACTTACTAGAAATGTCTATTCTAATCTAAACCTTGATTCCATACAGGGCATTCCGTGTTCTGTCAAGTTTCTCGAAAACGTGTCCGAACATGTCCAGCCAAACGAAAATCCGTTTGGAGTCACCAAACTATAGTCAGAGGCACCGATTTCAAATATGTCCATAAAATTTCCAATTCTTTCTCATTGTCATTGACTCTAGATTTTAAAGTCTTTACTTCCAACCCGGCTATCTCGTCTTTCTTCGTAATTTCCCTATTTCGTCTTATTGTGAAATGCCCTAAACGCCCTCTAATTAACTTCCGGGAGAGTTTAACTAAAGATAAAATTCACTCGATCAATAATCTACCTTGACTTTGGAATTCCTATTCCTAGATCTCTAGATAGGATCCGCTTTCCTAATTTTTAATTTACTATTCATCAAATTTTACTTTAATTAATTATATATTAAAATAATATTATAACATGTGCAAATTGATACAAAAATCATGATATTTTAAAATTGATTTTTCAATTCTCTTTGAGCATTTCGGCTGGACCTTTAATTTGGATTTAATAAATATTTATTTTTTATTTATTTATTTATTTATTTATTTATTTATTTTTTTTCCCAAAAATTCCACAAAATTATCTAATTGGTCCATTCTTGTATTTAGGCTTAAAAATACCTAAACTCAATGATTTTTCATAAAAATTTCCAATTAATTAGTAAATACATTTTTACTAATATTCCACTAATTTCCAATAATTTTTGAGCTTCACATAATTATTAATGAATTTCCTTTGCTTATGCTTAAGTAATTAGCCCAATATTACTTAATTACTTCATTATCACTTGTTGATAATTTTCTTAATTACAAAGCCTCATTACCTTCATACTCTTGTATTAACATTAGTATTTTCATACCTCTTGCATTATTCCATAATTACAAGGGTATTTTGGTCTTTTACTTCTTTTTGAGTATTTTCCAACAATTTCTCCAATTTCATAATTTATAAAATTACAATAATTAGAGATTATATACTCTCCTAACTCACTTGGTCATTTAACTCGCCTTTTAGGATTTTTCCATAAATTTTCTAAGTTAATTACCCTTTCTAGGGCATTTTGGTCATTTTGGCACTTTGGCCCTTAAACTCCCTAATTTCTTACGAAATTCTACTTAGAAAATTGACTGTATTTATACAAGACCGGAGATTGAAATTTCACTTATCGTAAATATCCAACTTTTATTTATAATATTCCGTATAAATATCCGGTATTACATTTCTCCCCCTTACACAAAATTTCGCCTCGAAATTTAATCTATACTAACTAAACTTCGGGCCATGAACTCGGGTACTTCTCTTCATGTCACTCTCGGTTTCCCAAGTCGCTTCTTCGGTGACAAACCCTTCCGCACCACCTTCACAATCAAAATAGTCTTATTTCGAGCCGTTTCTCTTGTGATCAATGATCTCGCTCGGCTCGACTATGAAGGTATTATCATGCCGTACTTCGACATCCTCGTACTCGATGACATGATCACTGTCTGTTGGTACTTCTTCAGTTGCGACACGTGGAAAACGTCGTGAGATTACTCGATTCTGGGGTAAGGCTATCTGATAAGCTACTTCTCCGCGCTTAGCCAAAATCTCAAAGGGTCCTACGTATCGTGGACTCGCCTTCTTCCTCTTAAGCGTTCGCCGACACCCGCCATCGGGGATAACTTTAGAAATACATGGTCGCCGACATAAAACGTTAGAGGTCTCCTCCTTTTATCGCAAGATAGCTCTTCGTCTACTATGTGCCGCTAGGAGTCTCTTCTTGATCAATGCGATCTGCTCGCAGGTCTCGCCAAGCATATCCGCCCAAGTAATCGCTGACGAATCTGTCCAAAGATAATGGTGATTGACACCTCCGCCCATACAATGCCTCGAACGGGCCATTTGTATACTAGCATGATAACCTTGTTATATGCAAACTCCGCTAGCGAAAGATGTTGATCCCAACTTCCTTTGAAATCCAGGCACATGCTCGCAAAGATATCCTCCAAATACCGTATTGTTCTCTCGAGATTGACCGTCGCCGCTGGGTGATAAGCCGAACTGAACTTCAACTTAGTCCCCATACCTTCATGTAACGCTTGCGAAACGGGATTTGAATCGTGTATCACGATCAGAGACAATGCTCTTAGGAACACCATGTAATCTCACTATCTCTTTGATATAAATCTCCGCCAATCGCTCCGAGAATAGTGAATACCGATGGGAATAAAGTGTGCCGACTTGGTTAATCTGGTCAACAACTACCCAAATTGTATCATGATTTCGATTTTGGGCAGACCTACCACAAAATCCATGGTTATGTTCTCCCATTTCCATTCCTAGCAGCTCTAGTCCTTGCAAAAGACCAGGGGTCGACGGTGTTCAATCTTTACTTTCTCGACAGTCAAGCATTTGGCCACGTATTCTCGCTACGTCTTTCTTCATTCCGGCCACCACAGTTCGGATTTCATACTGTACATCTTGACCATGCCTCGGATGTAGAGTGTACTTACTCTTATGAGCCTCATCCATTATCGTCCGCCTTAATTCATCAACTGGCGGTATGTAAACTCGCTGTTTATACCTGACCAAACCACTACGTGATAGGTCATAGTCTTGGGTCTCACCTCGAGTGATCTTCTCACGTATCTCTTTTGCCCAATCATCTTGCTTCTGAGCTTTCTCCACTTCATCTCTCAGATCATACTCCCCTGACTCGCAAGAAGTGTAGCAAGATAGGCATCAAGCAAAGCGTGCACTCCATGCAGATTTGGTTGGATAGATTCGTGATCTCTTAAATCTTCCAAATAGCCGCTCTTGTATCATCATGTATGATACCCGCACCGTCTTCCTACTAAGAGCATCAAGAACGACGTTTGCTTTACCCGGATGATACTTGATCTCCGTGGTGTAATCTTTAATCGCTCCATCCAACGACGTTGTCTCATGTTGAGTTCTCGTTGATCGAACAAGTATTTCGTACTCTTGTGGTCACAATACACTTCTACTGCTACACCGCATGTAATGCCTCCATATCTTCAAAGCGAACACGATAGCCGCAAGCTCTAGATCGTGTGTAGGATAGTTTAACTCGTGAGGTTTCAGCTGACGAGAGGCATAGGCCACCACCCCGCCCGCCGCATTAGGACACATCCCAATCCTTGCCCACCGGCATCACCGTAGACAACATAGGTCTCATCCGGATCGGGATAATCAATACCGTGCCGTAGTCAACCTCTCCTCGTACTCAAAGCTCTCCTCACAATCATCTCCCCATATAAAGGGTTGATTCTTCCTCGTAAGCTTTGTCAATGGTAGGGCAAGACGCGAGAAATCCCGTATAAATCTGCGGTAGTATCCCGCCAAACCAAGAAAACTACGGATCTCCGTCGCGCTCTCGGCCGTTTCCACCCGTAATCGCTTCTACTTTGCTTGGATCAACCGCAACTCCGCCGCTAGATATAACATGGCCCAGAAATTTAACTTCCGGCAGCCAAAATTTTCATTTGCTCAGCTTAGCATATAGTTGCTTTTCCCTGAGTATGCTCAACACCTTTCGCAGATGTTCTTCGTGCTCTTCTTTGCTCTTAGAATATATCAAAATGTCATCAATGAACACCACCACAAATTGGTCTAAGTGTTGTCGGAAGATACGGTTCATGTAATCCATGAATACCGCAGGTGCATTTGTCAATCCGGGGCATCACAAGGAATTCATAATGCCCATATCTCGGTTCTCTCCAAAGCCGTCTTGGGAACATCACCATCTTTGACTCGCAACTGATGGTATCCCGAACGCAAGTCAATTTTTGAAAAGACCGTGGAACTGCATAACTGATCCAAAAGATCATCAATCTTGGGAAGTGGGTACTTGTTTTTTATGGTTATTTCGTCCATCTGATAGTAATTGATATAGAGTCGCAACCTCTTATCTTCCTTTCATAAGAATATCAATGAGAATGTTGTTGACATTGTGAAGTAATAACAAGATTTGTATATACTCGAAATTTGGTTTCATCTGGGCAATCCCGCTAATGTGTCCAGGCTTCTGACACCTGAAGCAGACTTGTTTCCCATCACAGTTGGCTCCTGGATGGTACTTCTTGCATTTGGGACACGTCTGGGATCCCTGCTGCCCTGGGTAATTTTGTACCGCTGGTGGGTCTCTTGTTCCCACCCTCGGTTGTTGTTCCAAGGTGCCTTCCTCTTCTCGGAGGAACCTCCGCGGTTGATCCACCGCGACTTGCATTATTTCCTTCCCGGCTCTCGGATTTGCGCAATTCCTTCAGTTGCGCTCCGTCGCCCGCAAGATCCTACGCTTGGGCCATCTTAGAAAATTGGTGAGATACCAACCTTGCTCTTATGTCGCACCTCACCCGTTCACCAATCGGTTCGCTTCCAGCTTTCGCTCACATTGCTCTTCGATACGAAGAGTATCGGACAAGTTGGTGAAACGTGCGAAGTAGTCGTCAAATGACTCTTCATTCCCTTGTTGTATCCGCAGAAATTCCTCCTCCTTAATCACTTGAATCGAGGGAGGAAAGTATTGTTCGTTGAATTGCTCCAAGAACATCTCCCACGTAATGTGGCTTGGCAGGTTGTGGAAACGCTCTCCCACCATCCGTGGGCATCGCCTCTAACTTGTAGATAGCCAAGCAGTTGCCTTCCGATCTCCCGGCACTCGATAACTTCAAAATCTTTTTAGGCTTAGCAATCAATCCTCGCCTAGTTCATTCTTTCCCTAAACCGGTGGCTTAGCTTGCGTAACCGGTTGACCCAGCCTTCCTGGTTCTCTTTTTGATTGCGCCTAGGTGGTGATTGGGATCTCTCAGACCCCTCAGGCTCTTCATCATTCTCGTTGTCATCATACTCTTCTTCATTATCGTTGTGGTCATCTTCTTCATGTTCCTCATTGTTGCGCTCTTCATCTTGTCTTTGTCTTTCCAAATTTTTCGCCATTAATGCATCGATAAGAGCTCTCGCTCTTGCAAAGTTCGCCGCAACTCCCGTATGTCGTTTTGTTGGTTCAGAGTTGATTCTCGTGCATGTTGGTCCTCTTGGTTTTGTCCAACTTCGTGTATTGCTCTATCTTGAGGTCGCTCGCCTCTACCTCGACCTCGCCTCGCCCACGGCTCCGCCTCTTGGTGCACCTAAGCACTCTTAGTATTGCCATGTTTTATTCTCTTTTCCTTTAAACAATTATGACAGATATATGTGTCAGAAAATAACACAACACGTGGCATCAAAACCTATATATTTTCATATTAGATGTAATGTACATGCTAACGTATATTACATCATCCAGCTGGTTTATGACCAGTGGTTAAAATCCTTCGCGTTCGTAATTCATAACTTCATATCCAAGTACGCTCTTCTAATAGTCTTGCCGCGTTGTTCCGCCATCCAATGCTTTGATCGTATAGTGCTTATCAGCGTTCGTCAGTAGCTAGAACTTGTCTAGGATGTTAAGTTCAAAGAAAGATTCACTCGACCGATCCGACAAACTTAACAAACTGAAATACTTACTTGTCATCATCGATGAATGATCCGATCCGACAGTTTCTCCGCTCTAAAGGCATACTAGCCATTATCCCTCTGTTCATCTTTACACATTTACACCAATGGTCGTATCAATACTCATTTTCAAAAATGTGCTCAAAGTTAAAAGGCTTAAGAACCTAACTCCGTTATCCGAACGTAATGGCCAGTAAGTGTCTACCATGGGGCCTCACCGGATTAGCAAGTGACTTATGGCACACCCACGTAGACTAGCCTTGCCTTCGCACCAAACTGTCCGTGGTAACATAGTTAAATACTTGCCAGAATTTCATGCTCTGATACCATAAAATGTAACATCCCATGTTTGAAATGCGGAATTTTTTTTTTTTTTCAAACAAACAATCAGAGTAGAGCAATAGAGCGAAAGAGTAATTGGATTCTTAGCCAAAACATCAACCATTGTGTAACATTGTAATGATTACAGTAATCCTAAGGTTTAGAAAGGAAATAGTGTAATAAATGAATACGATAAGATAGAGATAGTCTTCGCCGCACGCCTACTCCGGTACTTGCCTCGATCCACGAACCGTGGTCCTCCCGACCCCGAAGCTACAAATGAGATTCAATTCAACGCATTGAATCTCGTGTAACTAACCTCATACCCAAACAACACAAGATATGGCCAATGATATTCAAGAGCTAATACAACAAGATATCACAAGCATACTAGAGATGCATGATCATTATGCCGACAAAACATAAGCACAGAGCAATATGTAAAGCCCCATAAGGTAAATAACAACAAAGCTTGCACTATTCACCAAGGCCACGATAATTAGTCGTGTCCTCAGCGCTAGGAAAACAAAACGGCGTTATCAAAACTATAACCCGTATAACTGTCTGTATAACTGTCTACGAACATATCATTGACATATAAGTATTTAAGATGTGCAAGATTAGTGTTACAGTACGCGTCTGTACCTTCGTTGGCAACGTTAGGTACTACCGGCGAGAAACGTGCAAAAGTCCTACAAATGCACGTCTGGGCAACAGAACGGCAAAGTAATCAGCGTTTCAGATATCCTATGAGAATAATGTCACTTCTATTAGTAATTTGACATTATAATCGGCATTTTAGGTAAAAATTACCATTTTGCCCCTATACCCCTACTTGGCGGAATTTCGCCAACGCTCCGCTACATAGGCTATTTTCTTCCCAAAATTTTGCCGTAACTTCGACGCCATCATGATTTTCGAAAATAAAGACTAAAATAGCCCTCCCATATGATATCCAATCATAAAAATAAAGACTACTCTAGCATTACTAACTATTGAAAGAACTATGAAAGCTTAAAGCTCTGCACCTAAAACTTACCCAGAGCTTCACTGTAATTTTTCCCAGAGCTTCTCTCTCTAAAACCTCTCTCTAGAAACGGTTTTGCTCTTCAAAATGGTGTGAGAAATGAAGAGGAAACTTGGCTATTTATAGAAGAAAATGTGACACTATTCACTACTTTTTCATATCGGATATCGGCGGCCGGATCGCACTTTGCCACATGTCACGATCCTCACCGGGCACTTGGCAGCTGACATCATCATTTAAAGCCATGATGTCATGGTGGTGATGTCACTTACTTCCTCAAGAAGTCAGTCTTACCGATAAGTTTCCGATCTGTCCGATCGCGTAATTTCTGAGAAATCTCAAAATTCTGGTTAACTAACTTTGAAGATCTCCTCTTACTTACTAGAAATGTCTATTCTAATCTAAACCTTGATTCCATACAGGGCATTCCGTGTTCACCTCAAGTTTCTCGAAAACGTGTCCGAACATGTCCGATTTAAACGCGTTTCCTAATCACCAATCTCTAGAGAAAAATTCACCGATTCCAAATATGTCTAAATAAATTCAAACTCATTCCTAGATGTTGAGTTAGAATTTATTTTCTTTATTTCCAAAATATGCCTATATGCATTTTTCCCTATTTTGTTTTATTAGGAAAATGCACAAACTACTTCTAATTAACTTCCGGAGAGGTCACTTAAAGGTAAAAACTCACCGATCAATATTTTACCTTGACCCTGGGATTCCTATTCCTAGATCTCTAGATAGGATCCGTTTCCTAATTTTTAAATTACTATTCACATATTTTACTTTAATTAATTATATTATTATTTTAATGTGCAAGTTGCAACAAATTGTTCCTATTTCATTTTTCATTCTTTTTTTTTTTATTTGGCCCAAAATTTCGGTTGGCCCTTTAATTATTTTAATAAATATTTATTTTTTATTTAATTAATTATTTAATGATTTATTTATTTAATTTTTCCAAAAATTTCCACAAAATTATCTAATTGGTCCATTCTTGTATTTAGGCTTAAAAATACCTAAACTCAATGATTTTTCATAAAATTTCCAATTAATTAGTAAATACATTTTTACTAATATTCCACTAATTTCCACTAATTTTTGAGCTTCACATAATTATTACTGAATTTCCTTTGCTTATGCTTAAGTAATTAGCCCAATATTACTTAATTACTTCATTATCACTTGTTGATAATTTTCTTAATTACAAAGCCTCATTACCTTCATACTCTTGTATTAACATTAGTATTTTCATACCTCTTGCATTATTCCATAATTACAAGGGTATTTTGGTCTTTTACTTCTTTTTGAGTATTTTCCAACAATTTCTCCAATTTCATAATTTATAAAATTACAATAATTAAAGATTATATACTCTCCTAACTCACTTGGTCATTTAACTGCCTTTTAGGATTTTTCCATAAATTTTCTAAGTTAATTACCCTTTCTAGGGGCATTTTGGTCATTTTGGCACTTTGGCCCTCAAACTCCCTAATTTCTTACAAAATTCTACTTAGAAAATTGACTGTATTTATACAAGACCGGAGATTGAAATTTCACTTATCGAAATATCCAACTTTTATTTATAATATTCCGTATAAATATCCTAAGTATTACAAAGAGCGTGCCCAAGACACATTTTGAAAGACTAGATGGAGCCAGGATCCCGAGTCCTTTTTCGGATGAGATTATGACGGCCACATATCCAAAGGGTCTTGATTCAAGGGATTTGCCAAGGTATGACGGGAGCCAAGACCTGCAAGTGCATGTTAGTAATTTTAAGATGGAAATTATGGTGAAGGGGTATGTAGGCCCCGTTATACCTCGGTTGTTTGCAGGAACTTTGCATGGGGCTGCACAGATTTGGTTTAACTCTCTGCCTTAAACTTCGTCCCAAATATGGACAACCTGGAAAAGAAGTTTCTATTAAATTTTGCTACCAGCAGGAAGCAGCCGAAAACCGAGTTTCAACTCGACCAAGTGAAGCAAGCACCCAAAGAAACATTACAGAAGTATTTAGAATGTTTTAAGGATACGACTCTACAAGTACCGAGACCAAGGACTTATTTACGGCATCCGTATTAGGCCATACGTTAGTTTTGACAAACCATCCCTAACAAGAAGTCCATTATGAAACGACTTCCAGACACACTAACTGATTTTCGAGATCAGTCCATGCAGTACCTAGAGCTGGAATAGATGAAGATGTCCAGTGAAGGGTGAGAAAGTCAGCCTTTGAAGGAACGGGAGCAATTAGGCAAATTTTTTAGAGGGAAGGAAGAATATGGCAATCAAAGGCCCGAATCGAGCAAGCGAACCCTGAACAATAAGTACCAGGGGGAGAGAAATGATCTGAATTCAAGATATGGGAGTTACACCCCATTGAATGTATCACGAGCTCCTGTACGGGAAATAGGTGGCATTCTGCGGAGATGAAGAAAGTAGAACGACATCGGCCTTCTTTCGACCGACCGGGGGCGAACCTATCCCGGTATTGCGCATTTTATGATAGCCCAGGACATACCACGGACGAGTGTTATCACCTTCAAGATGTCATAGAGAAGTTTTTCCAGGGTGGGAAGCTGCGACAGTACGTGGTAGAAGCTCTTGGACAAAAGAACAAGCGTAAAGAGCCTAGCCGCAATGAGATCCTCGTTCAGGAGAAGAAGATCTTGCTAAAAGAACAAAAAGCGCAAAGATGAAGAGGAATATCCTGAGGATGAGTTCGAATGCAGTTGAATGATTATCAATTAGGTTGCGTTTATTTGGGGCCTAGTGACAGACACGTTTTGTAAAAGTCGCAGTACTTTCTTTTAATCAATGATATTAGTTTTTTTGTCAAAAGGAGAATATCGAGATAAAGGTTAAAACGCGCTCCTCCAGGACGCAGTAACACCGAGATAAACGTCAAAACGCGCTCCTCTAGGACGTGGTAACACCGAGATAAATGTTAAAACACACTCCTTCAGGATGTGGTAATACCTAGATAGAGGTTAAAACGTACCCTACCGAGATACGGTAACACCAAAGCAAAGGTCGACACCATGAAATGGTAAAGCCGAGATCATGGTTGGGAAACCCGTATTCTTTAGAAATGCCAGTGAAGCCCACAATGGTTAAAACGTGTTTTTGACAATTTTGAAAGCCGACGAAGCCCTTTGCGGCTATGATGCATCAAAGTTTTGGGTAGTAAGATAGCCGTCACAACGACCCTGATCAAGTCAGATGGCACAGAGTTTGGTTTCGTGACCAAACCTAGGCATGTGACGGATAACTTCTACCCTTGATTGATTTCTGGTCAGCCACACCAGAGCATTTAGTTTCTAGGTTTAATCTAGGCCCCGTATTCCGCAAGGCAAATGGACTGACGATTTCTGACTTTGGCCAAGTCATATAGAGATAATTTCAAGATACAGCGATAATGAATGCAAAAGCCTAACTTAGAACGATATACTGAGTAAGAAAGGCAAGAGCGGATTGAATAACTTTATGATAAGAGTAACCATTTACCAAACCTAGGCATGTGACGGATAACTTCTACCCTTGATTGATTTCTGGTCAGCCACACCAGAGCATTTAGTTTCCCTGGTTGACTGGGACTCCCGTATTCTCGCAGCGGCAATTTCGACGATTTCTGACTTTGGCCAAGTCATATAGAGATAATTTCAAGATACAGCGATAATGAATGCAAAAGCCTAACTTAGAACGATATATTGAGTAAGAAAGGCAAGAGCGGATTGAATAACTTTATGATAAGAGTAACCATTTACGCTTTTATACTTGGTGGAATCACGTGCAAGTGTTTCGTAAAAGATAGTCGGGTTGCTAACCCAAGAAAGAATTGCCAAATCAAGAAACCTAGTATCACAACCCCAGTATAAGGAGGAAAAGTTAATGCAGGGAAAGTAAAAAACAAAGGTAATTCAACAAGAAGGACAAGTCTGCTGTAGCCAATGTAAATCTCTTGATGCATGTTGGGCTTCAGGTAACCAGCATATGATGGAAGCCACCAAGTGCGTGGCTAGTGAGAAGAAGTCCCGATGTCTCGACGGATTTCTTCACCTCTGTCTCCCCCTTGATTTTCCCTTGGTTGACTTTTTCTAAGGGGGAAAAAGCAGACTATCTTATCCGCAAGAATTAAAGTTTTGATACAGCTTCATCCCTAAGTGTTGAAGTTGACATCGTGGATTTAACATGCGAATCAAGGCTAGGCATTCTCGAAGGATTCCTCAACGTATTTTACTATCGCTGCATCTTTCTCTTCGACGGCAAATGTTAGTAGCATCTAAGAATTCCGACAACCACTTAGGCGAGTTGAAAGCTTCTTCTCTTGCCCGGCAAAGATTTGATTTATGGAAGACTTGTCCCTGGCATGAATCTCGTGGAATTTTTTCAAATGATAGACCACTTGGTTCAAACCTTTCTTGGTTTTCTCGGCCTCCTTTTTTATCTCATTCTTAGCCGTCTCGGCAGCCTTCACTTGAGTCAGGGCGTCAGATTTAACGGCTTTCATCATATCTTTTTGTTTCTCCACTTCCAACTTCATTTCTTGAAATTCGGCCTCTCGTGAAGGATAATGAGCATTCACGGCAATCAAGGCTTGAGCTAAGCCAGTAAAATACCACGTGCATAGCTCTAAATCCTTGATTTTCAAAATCTCGGCATCTCCATATTTGATGGGTTCAAAGAAGTGTCGCAGAGGATAAAACAAAGGTGCGAGCTCTCAACTAGGATGTTACGGGTCCCTGCACAGCTCTGGGGGTAAACCTGTTGGAAGGAGGAGGAGGATTGGCAGAAGGTGGAGTGATGGAATTTTTCGCGATAGGCGTTGTGATCATGGCGGGCTCTTTAAATTTTTTAGAGGAGCTTGATGAACTAGCTTTCACTTTCTTGGCTGGATTTGATGTTGGAGTAGCGTGTGGGGAAGCTCCCCTCTTTCTAGCCTCAGGCTTATAAAAACCTTGGTTAGCTAGCGCAATGGCGAACGAAGGAAGTTCTGTTGAAGTTAGATCTGCAAAAGAAAGAAGGGGTAGCCCGTCCTTTAAAAGTCAATCAATGAGCAATACGATGAAGTAAAAGTAGGATATCCATACCCGCCATTGATTGTTTCTTGACTTGAGGTCTTGAGATGCGATCGGCCGGGTTCAATGGGCCGTGTTTCAACACATGATGCTCCAATATGGATATTGTCTCGAGCTTGGCATCACATCAGAAAGGTAGTCAACATGAAATTAAAAGTCAGAGGAAGAGAACTCATGGTAACCGTAGGTCCAGTACAGGGGGAATTTTTCTTTTGCTTCCCCAGACTTAGCAACTTGAAGAAACCAGGGCAGTCTCCTAGTCTCGACAGTAACCTTAAAAAAGGTGGATTGGAAGTCCACAAACGAGTAAAACAAAGGTTTGAAAAGGGGATGACCATGGACACTTTGGAGTACGGTCCAGCCCTTCTTAGAAGGGGTATTTCCATGGGCATCTTCGTCAGCACTTTGGACCCCGAAGAAGTAAAAAAATACCGGGATGGTGCATGCCAGTTTTTCAGCTTGGCAAAATGTTTCAAAAGCATCGGCGAGTGCCCAACTTTTGGGATGAAGCTGAGACGGTGCGATATGTAAATGATTGAGAAGATTGATCTAAAATTCGGTGAATGGGAATCGAATGCCAAGGTTGGTAGTGCAATCCCGGTAGAAGAAGAAGAAATGAGGTTCATTCTCTTTAGTCCGGCAGCTGGATATAGATTCTACGGGCGAAGGCAGGCGGATAAAGTAGTCATCTGCACTATAGAGGTTCGTGTTGACAAGCTCCTCCATAGTCATTTTATTTCGTGCGTTTAGTACTTCCTCGGTCACCCATGAATCTGTAATTGCGGAAGCCGACTTGGGACCCATAGAACCCTTATCTTTAGTCATGGATTGTTCTGTGTGGCGGGAAGGCGAACCCATATAAATACCTATGAGAAAAAGGGAAAATGTTAGAGACAAAAGTTGTACCTAAACTAACAAATTATTATGTGGAAAGTTAAAGGCAACAAGACGGGATGGTTCAAGGGGAGATGGACCGGTATGGCCCGTGTTATATGTATATATATATATGATGGAGCATGGCCGAAATTTCTCAAGCTTCTGTTTCACGACCTTCTTTGAGCTTGGGGGCATGAATTTCAGGAGCCGAGGTAGGAATGTTGTGAGTCCATCTTCGATCGAAAAAAGATGGGTAGAAGATTCAGGGGTAAGGATGTTTAACGCGTAAGGTGCATGAGGGCTGGATGGAACTTTGAACCTGTTCCTGTTTCCTCAGGGCTTGCGAATCAATCCTTCTTGTTTTTCTTCCTCAGTACAAGGTACGGTCTAGAGCCAAACTTTTTGCCCGCTAGGTAGAGTTTTGAATACTTCTTTATCTCTTTATAAAGGTGGACTACCGTACGTATTTAGAGGTAGAGGGCCATTTGAGTCCATGAGAACTTTAGAGGAAAGATTTCAGGAAAAAAATGGGAGGAAGAGGGAAATGCTTGAGTTTGAGGAAGGAAGTGTAACGCTAACAGTTCGAGAAGAAAGAAGACCTTGGGAAGTTGCATAGAAACCCTAGTTGCATTCCCAGAAGATCAAATAGTAAGGCTCAGAGGTAACTTCGAAAGGAAGAGTAAGCAGTTGAAGTCAGACAATATCGAAAAACAAAGAAATGGTGAAGATACTTGAGTAACGAAAAGCGAAATGATGCAGGAGAGCTTTGCAAGAAGAAAACTTTGTGGATTTTTTCTTACAGATGCAGAGAATTTGGGAAGCTTAAAATGGTGGGGAGAAGAAGGAAGCGTGAGTATATAGATGTTGTGAATTTGAAAGGACAAGGGCAACGAGGTCAATTCATTTAGGAAAGCAGATTTTTCTCAAAAAGTTGTAATGATGGCTGACGCAAAACGACGCGGGCATTAATTTATCACGGATATCGAATACAACAGAGGTGGCTGCTGCGCAAAAAGAAGGATGAAAGGGGTCAACCACACTCCATGACGTTAGAAACGCTGACAAAGGGATTCGGTTGTATCATATCCCGGTACTGATACCCCGGATTAAAGTTGGCAGGATCAAAAGTAAAGTCGGTAAAAGATTTCAGGTAGAGCGCCAAAGTAAGAATAACTCGGATGTTATAAACCCGGGTTGGTTGACTTGTGTTGGCTTTCAAAATAAGTTATTAATCCGAGTTTCACTGAAAGGATCACGGATCATACGAGCGCATGATGTCAGTAGTCGGGGTTAACATGAATAAAAGGAATTAGAGCTCGAACAAATATTTGACACAAGCAATTCAAAGTAGTGATGCGAATGGTAAATTTGCTTTCATTAATAATTGAATCGCTTACATAACGTGCTTACAGGAGAATAAACTAAGTTATTGACTCAAAGAACAAGGTTAGAAGTACAGCAGTTAGGCAGAATTTACAAGTTACAATTCAAACTTCCTGACGCTACCACTGGACAAGCCTCAGATGATCAGAGTGTTACACAAGCCACTGAAGATCATCGTTCGGCGCAGGCTAACGGATGGATCTGATGCCACCGGCGGCTGGGGATTTTGACACAGATCGATGCAGAAGAGAGAAGAAAGAGAGGGATAAAGGAGAAAAAGGGAGAAAAAGATGACAGGTAGGGCCCACAGATTAAAAAGTAACAGACGTTTAAGGTAGCCAACGGAGATGGTATTTTTGCTTCATTTGAGAAAGTTTATGTGTATTTTTGCACCTAAAAAAAACATTTGGTATTGGGCGCTCCCGAGGGTAAAACACATGTGCATTTTTGCACCCTTTACCCTAAATAAAATTTGCTTTAATATAAATTTTAATTAAAAATAAAAATTCTTAACGGAGTTAATGGTTTAGACTTAAGTATATGTTTTCAAAAAAGAGGGGAGGTGCGTATAATCAAGGCAAAACATAGGAGAGGTCATAGTATTTTACTTTAAATTATATATCAGTTTATAAGTTAAACTAATTTGTTTAGAGAATAATGACAACTATAAATACTTTAAAGACAAGAAGCAATACACTTTCAATTTAACTAATTTTTTTATGAATACATTTTTTATAATTAAAAAATAATTTTATAACTAATAACTTTTTATATAACTTATATTATGGACAATATTTTTTGAATGACATATTTCTATTTATAAGATATTCATAACTTATCTGAAATTTTTTATTTTTTATTTCATTTTTATCCCATTGATTATTAGTTAATCTCACTTATTACTTAACTATCTCCCATTTTCTCTTTAGTACTTACTCACTTCCTATAAGGACCTGTTTGTTACAAAGAATTGGTGGGGAAGGAAAGGGAAGATCTCAATCTTCCCATGGATTTTTGGTGTTTAGTAGAAAGTAAATCCAGTCAGCATCTTCCAGTGAGTACTCATCTTCCCTTATTTGAGGGAAGATGCTTTCCATCCGAAAATGAAAGGAAAGCTGCAATCTTCCCAAGAAAATGTTTTTTTGACAGATTTACCTATGAAACTCAAACTTGGCGGGAAAGTTCAAATTTGGCGAATTTTTTTTTCACGAGTTCGAACTTAATAATATTATATTTTTTTAAATATATTTTAGCAAAAAAATATTTTTCTTTTTTATTTTGAATTAATTTCTTTTGAGGGTAAAATAGACATTTCCTAATTATTTACCAACTACCACATCTTCATTTTCTTCCTACCAAACAACTCAAGCCATCTTCCCTTATCTTTCAAATCTTCATTTTCCTTCATTTCCCTCCTCTAAAGTTCATTTCCCTCCCCACCAATTCTTTGTAACAAACGGATCCTAAATTCCTAAATCCTGTTCCAGTAAGGTCGTACCTATAAATTCCTTAATAAAGATGTTTCTGAAAAATAAGTTGTATTTTATATAATAATTTCTTTTAACCAATTTTTTTTATCTATACGTAATTTGGTTATTTATGTATTATAAAAAATCACCGCATTTATATCACGTGGCTGTGGTACTTTTATTGATTTGATGACACGTACTAATTCCTGATTATTATTCGCATAATTTAATATTAACATTTTTAAAGAAAATCATATACTTTAACCGGATTTTTTTCGTTTAGGGAAAGCAAATTGTAAAAGAACGAGGGCTATACAAGTTAACCTAAAAAAATAAAATGAGTTAACCCATTTATTAAATAAAGGCTTGGGTTTAAAATTTCCATTTTTATTTGGTTTGCTGTTTTCTCACCTAAACCTCCAATAAAATGAGCTAGGCAGAATGACTTTTAGGTCTCAATTAAGGAAAATAATACATTGACAAATTTCATAAATTATTAATTATAATTAATTCACTTGTTAATTCTCATGTTTATTTGTCAATGAGGATTTTTCTGATATTATTTCCTTTAATTGAGACCTAAATATCATTATCTCAATGAGTTATACTAGGCACACATTCACTCAACTTGTATATCCTATAGTTTTCTCACCTTCAGTTTTTTTTTTTTTTTTTTGTGTGTGGTTAAAAGCATTATTGTCAAACTCATGAATTGATTCTTCGAATTTACCGTTTTTACATTCATACCTTACTAAATCGAATCAAGTTGCAGGTAAATTCGTACCAATTATAAACTCGGTTTTTAACTTACAAAACCGTGTTAACTCACTCTTAAACTCGTATTAACTTTTTCGATTTAATTATGTTGAGCAGCTATATGTATGAATTTTATAGAAATTTCTTTATTAAATATAAAAAATTATAAATGTTGATGAATTTAATTTAACTTATTTGGATTTAGAATATATTTAAATCAAATAGTTGTATTTTTAATATTTTAACTATTTAATTATACACTAATAATACATATTTAATGATAAAAATAAACTCTTACAAGTTTATGATATGAGATTACATTACTATCATAAATTTGTTTAAACTCATGAGTTTGACAATGTTTGTTAAATGTAATGTTGTGAATACAATGGGTGTTTGAATTATGAAAAAAATAACACTTTAAATCGCACTTAATTCTAAAAAGAGAGAAGAAGACGACAACTACAGTCAGGGGCGGATGCATGTTGGTTTTTATGTGGGCAAGTGAACCCATAAAAAAATTAAAAAATATATATTTTGTGAATGAATTTTATTACAATAGATCTGGTTGGATTAATTGGTTAAAGCTTTGGTCATCTATGTTAAAGGTCCTGAGTTAAAGCCTGGAGAAATCTCAAATAGCTTATGAAAAAACAAAATATGAATTAGTAGACTCCGGAGACTTTTGAACTTAGAAAATGTTCTGCAAGTAGACTTTGTTCTTATATCTTGAATAATTACGATACGTAATGCATATAGTTAGATTTGGGTCTTTTAATTCATCTTTGTTGTTGATGTTGACTAAAGATTCAAAGAGGGTGATTTTCCCCCTAGAAATCAGTGGTTCCTGTGAAAAGCTATGGCTTAATTGTGTAGTTAAAATTGCAATTAGGAAATGAGAAGCATTATTAATTCTTCCTATAATCCTCTACTTGTGATGTTGGATATTGCAATAGGCCTTCTAAGTTTTTTAGTTGAATAATATTTGACTTAGTACTAGAGTTTTTATGACCAAGCGGTTCAAAGTTTTTATATACTCAACATTAATGGGTTAGTTTATCTTGATAAATATCTATGGGATAAAGAGAATAATCCTTACAGTCACAGAGTCAGCAACTCAAATTCCTGTTAGCTATTTGAGACGTTGTTCTTTAATCTTGTTAAACTTTTTTCCTTCTAGAAAATGTCAACGATACAATCTTAAAGCATTTAAAATTTTCCTTAAAAAAAAAAATTTCGGGGGCCCTGCCCCCGAATCTCCGCCCAAACCCCTACACTAATTGTGCACCCATAAACTCTAAATCCTGGCTCCGCCACTGACTACAGTAATGAATACTTACTCTAATTTTGAGTAAAATCTATCAACATCTATTCTATTTATTCTAAATTATAAAGATCTTTTTTTTTTGAAAACCTATATGGACCTCCCCTAAAATCAAAATATATGTTGTATAAATTACCCTTCTGTTTTTAATATTCAACTTTCATCCACCCAACCATTAGTTGACCGTTAAATCACAACATTGCCTTGTTATTTTGACCAAATGCCCCTCCCTAAAACAAATATTAATTAATAATCATATAATCTTTGACTAAAAAATAATCATTTAATCAAATATATTAATCCAAAATTTATTTAATCAAATAATCATATTTTACTAATTGGTCTTTCTAAATAATTATAATTTTTATGGTTATGCTCAATAAATATCATCTTCTTAGGTCCTTTGCTCTAATTTTCTTTTATAAATTTAGAATCATATTAAATAGATCATTAATAAATATTAATGTTAAAAGGTAAATTTGGAATTTGGTATAATGAGGGGTAAATTAGTAAATAAAATTTATTTTAATATGGTTTTAATTAAAAAAATACTTTTAGAATTTTTTAGAATATTCTTTTACAGTATTAAATATTAATATTTTATATTAAAGGGTATGTTTTCAAAATAAAAAAGTAGTTTATGTAATTAAAGCAAAATAAAAGGATGATTTGAGTATGGCCAAAAGAACTCGCATATCCCTCTCTTCTCGAAAGCTTATATGTATATTTTTGGAAATACTTTAAACCGCACCTAATTCCTAAAGAGAGAAAAAGACGACAGCTACTGTAATAAATAGTTACTCCACACTTTTTCATAAGATGCAAATAATCAAATTATTTAATAACGTACCCATTATTCTCATATCGATTATCAATAATATCAGTGCTCCTTTAATTTTTTTTTTCTTAGAGCGTCCGATATCTCAGGCTATCTTTCAGACACATCAACGGCCCCAGACTAATCCGGACCGAGACCGGGTTGGCCCCTTTCGGGGAAGCATTTACCACCCACGTCTGCTGCATTCCCACGTCTCGAACTCAAGACCCATGGTTAAGTTAGAACAACCCCTTACCAGTTGACCTAAGTGCTTGGTGGTCCTTTAATTTTCTTTTAATAAAGTACTTATTGTTCTCAACCTTTGTCTATATCACCGGAAAGATGACTTCATGACTGTGTCTATCTACGACTTGAAATCTGATCACATGCTTGTGTTTTCAATCACCTTCCATCACTAAGATCTCATTACTGAAAATTATAGAAATGGTCAAACCAAATATCACACCAAAGAAGTTAATAAGTCACGATTTAAATGGTCTAATCATTTGATCCGGCCAATGATATAATAAATAAATGAAAAATAATAGTTTATGTATATATAGGTAAGAAATATAATATAATATGTCAAATTTTCGATATTATGATTAATAAATTAACCAGCAAATTGTTGGTTTGTGGTAGCAAGAGACCTCACCCCGAAAGGATGAGAGCACAAGTTCAAATTCTAGAAAAAGCATTTGTTGAAAAAATGTGAGAATTCTTTACTCTCTAAGTCTTGAAGGGAAACTATTGATAACCAAATAATAATAATAAATTAATTATTGTTTTAAACTTGTTCATAAAAATAAAATAAAAATAAAATAAATTAATTTTAAATATATAACATCTAATTATAAATTATTGGGTAAACTTTTTTAAAATATTATACATAATGATAGGAGTAACATAATTTGTTTGATTTGTTATTCTGTTATGTATTTAGATTTATTATGATGTAACCACTTGTGACCATTCTTTTATGATGTAACTATTCGTTTTGCCATTTGGTTGTATATAAACACCTTACTTCATCAATAATATTCACATATTGTTCAAAAAAAAAATCAATAATATTCACACTATTCTTTCCTTTCACCAATCTCGTCACACATAAAGCATTTACTAATATTTATTTTTTAAGTTGTTTGGAATAGTTGTATCACCCCATTAGCTTTGACTCCTTTGAGGGTTTGACCACCACCAAAACTTTGATGAGTTTGATCTCTCCCAGCCTCTATTTCTACTAAATAACGAGCCTATACATCCCCGTGCGTTGCACGGGATGAAAATATTTCATAGGTTACTTAAACATATTTTGCTATCTGAGTGAAGTAACTTTCTTTCTCCTTAAGGAATTTGAAAACATTATATTATAAATAAAACATCAACAATTACAACAATATCGTCCAATTAATTCAGAGTACATATTAAAAATGAAATTTCAACAATGTTAAACTACAATGTCTTCTAATCAATTAACTTTCCTAACTGTCCAAATCTACTAAGTTCTTCTGGACTACACCACATGGAAGCAAATCATCTTCGTCTTTAAATACATTGTCAAAACATCATAAAATGAAGGACAGAGGAAGGCAAGTAGTGGAGAGATTGCTCTTCAAATACCAACATTATCTTTTTCTTGCTTCTTATTCCATAACAAAAGAGATTATATTTCAGACCTTAGAAGCTGTACAATTCATATATTGTTCCTGCACACTAATTAAATTCCATAAGAAATTTATTTTTCTCGTATATCTTTACTATGTTCTCTTCCTAACATGAAGACTTCTATTACTTCTGAACAACATGATCAAATAATCACATATCACAAAAGTCTTTGCTATCTCATCATCAGACTTGCATTTGAGAAAGATTAGTTGGGCAACATCCACTTTGTAAATAATTCTCATGAGAATCCTTAGATGCTTGCCACTTTGTAAATGAGCTATGGTTGTCACCATCCACTCGTTTCTCAGGTGAATTAGATACACTCTCACCACGGAACCCTCCATCAGAAGTATAAACAGATTTAATGGTAAATGTAATTCTCCAGTTTTCATACTAGTAAACTCTAATTACCAAAACATTTTAAGAAAGGACATACCCAATAACCAGCACTTCGAGGAACACGTGCCAAAGGGTGAGGGAACTCATGTGTTGGCCTGCCTATTGAAAAGAAAACATGTAAGAAATGACACCAGAGGCATTGGAGCAGCAGCCGTGTGGGCTATTTTTCCAATTTAATTCGTTGTCAAAGTCTGTACAGTTAACAGTGATATATGCACACAAAAGATGTAAATCTTGCCATATTTTAATAAGAAAGAAAATATTTGACTATAGTATTTACAATGACGATCATATAGCATGGATATCACATAAATCTTGCCATAATACACAACATAAAGTACACAAGGAGAAACATAATACTAAAATTTCCGTACTAAAAGGCATTTATCATAATATTCAAAGGCATTTATCCATACTAAGTTGGTTATTTGTCAGTAACACCATATCCTTCAGCTAAGAGGTCTCTTGTAGTCATAATAATAATAATAACTACTCACGTCCAAGGCATTGTGAAGAAGATGTGAATGGGCACACCAAGCGCTTCAGCAACATGTACATGTCCTACAAAACAAAAAGAAGATATATTTCTAACAGTATTCTTCACAAAGTAAGTGCAATTAAGTCACATTCTAATGGACTGGGGGGAAAATGGCAAAAAAAAGTGCATTGTCCAAACATTATATGTTATAGGCATCAAACTTCATCCATAGTCACAACAATCCCGTCTATAATTTCCCAATATGTCTTTACCAGCTATATGCAATTTCCCGATGATGTTCTTCCCAAGAGCCAGTGCATGACAGGACACAAAAAGAAGCAAATAATCACCAAAGAAAAGCCACTTAAATATGAAAATCCAAATACTCTGGACAGTGCTTGAATAGATTTGCTAGCATATTTAAATATGTCGGCAGAAATTGATGAAAACTTTAAAAAGCAAACCTTGCTTGTTCTTCTTGAGGCCACTGTTAATTTTGATGCCAGCGTCGGGCCTACCTATATCGTCGACCAAAATAGAAGCAGATAGCAGATAAACAAATCGGCTAGAACAGTAAAAGATCCAGAAGATAGTAGAAGTAGTGAGGAATAAGATCGAGATTCGTCTTTATTGTTGCTTTTCCACTAGATTCGTCGCTAGATCTACCATCGCCAATACACCCAAAAATAGGGTGAGAGCATTTCCCCACCGTCCTCTTCTAACCTTCTTCCCGTCGTCAAATAGGGGTTTCAGAGGATCGAAAATTTGAGAGAGAAGCTGGATTGAAATTTTGAATCTTGAATCTGAGGCAAAGTCTATGGGACAGACGAGCATTGTTATTTGAGAGAGAAAAGGTATGGGGAGGGGGAAAGGAGGGAGCATCAGAAGCCTCGAGAAGTAAAAAAGGTGAAGAAATGAGCAGAGTCGCGTCCTGTAAACATGCACAGAGCCCGATGGTAAAACACGGCTTATGAACAGTAAAATGTGTCCGGGAAGAGCCAAAAATAAGCCATATAAGAATCGGCTTAGGGATGAGATTTTATATATATATTGATATTATAATCAAATTAAAGGCAACACCTGGTGAGTGAGGCTATGAGGATGACTCTGCCAAAAGGTATATATCCTTACGTACGTCCTAGCACTAGTGGAAAAAAGGCTTTTAAGACCGGACAAAAAAGGTACATTAGGACCGGACCCGCGAGCAGTCTTGTTCCAGGCGGTATTAAAAGTCGACCTTTAAGACCTGAAAGTCGACCGCTCTTAAAAGATCCAAATATTAAGACCGGACAAATATCAATCCGGTCCTAAAGATAGCGGACTCTAAGACCGGAGGAATAATTACCCGGTCTTAAAATACTGACTTTCAAGACCGGATTGTTTCAATGGACCGGTCTTAAAAGACCAACTTTTAAGACCGACTTAACACCTTTAAGAGCGGTGTTATATATACATCCGGTCTTAATATTTGAACATTTAAGACCGTATTTTTATTTGCAATCTAAATTTTCCCGTATTTTTCCCTGTTTTTGTTCTTCCGATCAATATATATACACAAATCCACCATACAAAACAGCACATAAAAGTCGATATACTTTAAGCTACAAGCTATGAACATGAATAAATTGAATTGGGAAAAAGAATACAAATATTATCCACCATGAGTTATATGGCCTCTTAATTAAGTCTAAAACAACTAAAGTAATTTATAAAATAAGCTAACATATAACTAATTACAAAGGCAATGAGTTACAATACATGCAAGACGTAATTCAACATACAAATGTAGTCCAATATATTATTCACCATGCCTTCATTTGATTCCCACCCAACAACGTAACATGCATCCTCTTTTATAACATGCCCCTTTGAAACGGATCCTCCACACAAAAACAAAACAAGAACAAATTCATATTCAATGATGACATTGTTTAATTAAGAACATAGACAAAGATATAATAATTGTTAAAACCTTAAAGTTTTCTAAGAATCTTCGCATATGAATATTAATTACCTTATGAATTGACACTTTTATAAAGTGATATCCTCCCATATCCCTTCTTGATGATCATTTCTTATGCGGGTTCATTATCCGCTTCATCTTCTTCGTTCATGTCCGAGTAGACCCCTTGTAAAGGAGTACTCTCAGGAAGATCACCATAATTTGAATGACTTTCCTCATCAATATCAATGACCCTCTTTCCTTGGAGAGCTACAGACCACATTTTATTTTCTTGATCGGTGATATAGAACACTTGTTTTGCATGATCTGCCATAATAAAAGGTTCATCTCCAAAACTTCTACTATTGACATCGACTAAAGTGAATCCTAGTCGATCGATCTGAACACCATTATTGACATTAACCCACTTGCATTTGAAGATGGGAAATCTAACTTTGACATAGTCCACCTCCCAAATCTCTTCAATAACCCCATAATATGGCATGACTACCAATTTAGGCCTCTTGTCTTTCGAACTGGAGAAGTGCATAGATTCAGCCTCTAAAAGTCTCTACCCAAATTTTTTAGAATTAGACGAAGACTTTTAGGACCGGATATTTGTTAAATATACGGTCTTAAAATGGACGAAGACCTTTAGGACCGTACTTTTAACAAATATACGGTCCTAAAAGTCTCTACCCAAATTTTTAGAATTAGGCAAGACTTTTAGGACCGGATATTTGTTAAATATACGGTCTTAAAATGGACGAAGACCTTTAGGACCGCACTTTTAAAAATATACGGTCCTAAAAGTCGCGAATACTTTTCTGAGCCTCATCGGCTCATTTTCAACATCCGCTTTGTACCTCAAATTTCAAGCACTAAATAGCTTTATCCACCATCCCATTCATTCAGAAACCCAAAATGGACACACACAAATTGTTCGAAAAAATAAACAAATTTATTATTGAATTACATTGCTATATTTACAAATGAATTAATTAGCTAGTCGAAAAAATAAACATATGTAGAGAAGGCTATTGTTGCTACTGACATCATATATTATTTACAAATGAATTAATTTAGGACATTAATTATTGTCCTGACTTGGATTTTCTAAGACTAGTTTATACAGATATTCACAAAAACCTCGCGTATGTGCTCGATTTCATCATCATCAAATGGCTCTTCACGGGCAAACCTACGTAACATCAAAGACAGAAAACAATTAACATATTATGTGCATATTTCATATGTAACATTAAGCCATCAATGATCGAATTCAGCCATAACATCTTACCCTTAAAGTGACTTTAGTGTTTCCTTCGTCACAATATCATATAAGTGTTTCATGACGTACGGGCCACATAAGTTCGATTCGTTCGGTTGCCGACGGGTCTAAAAATAACAATAAATATATATAAGAGCATATATAGCTTATCGACCAACTTCGAAGGCAATTATGTCATGTCCAATTATGTACTAACCTTAATTTTGTGCCATTTAGGATCTGTGAGCCGAGCACCACGCTTTTTTTTACATCAACACGGAAGGTCTTCATGGCACTATCATCAAAATCGAAATTTATCGCAATGTTCACCGAAAATTCACAATGAGATTTCGACAAGACGATCAAAATGACATTCTTACTTGTTGATCATCAGCTGCAACGTAGTCGATGGATCGCTGTGAGTGGAGCATAAGAAGATAACATAATGCAACTCCATGTTCATGATGACCAACCGCAGTGGTTGCTGAAAATTCACAGCAGAGAAAGTACTCAGTGATATATATATATGTAGCATAATTATATTAAGTGAATTGCGAGACAAGTATATATGTATACCCGAGCCAGTGTGGAAACAAGTACACCTTTCTTTGCACTTTACACAACCTATTTGATATGTACTCTGTCTCAATTCCAGAGGTAGTGTTGTGCTTGCATACACCGGGCACAAGAATCCAAAATCCGAAATTACGCCTCTTGAACCAGGTTCTCGTGCATGCACCTACAAGAATGACATCGATGAGGGAATTAGTATATATGTATATATGTGTGTCTAAACGGTGCATTTCAATTATGTAATCAAGGAAGAAGATACTTACTTCATAAATAGTTGAACACATGCACTAGTAACCTCAGCTCCAGGAGGCATGGACTCTACATCTTCATTATCAACTAAAAGCGGTTGAGGATGAGGAGGCCTACTACTTCATTGACAGGCCACGATTTATCTTTAAACCAATTTTTGGCTACCAAATCTTTTATTTTTTCCTTGGCCGTCAAGTTAGCGGTAGGGGATGGAACTTGAGGAGGGTGGAGCTTGAGGAGGGGTGGAGCTTGAGGAGGGGGTGGAGCTTGAGGAGGAGTAGAGACATCTACAAGCTTCACCGGCCAAGAGATGAAGGTTCCCTTGACATCACTCACAACCTTCACCATCGGTTGGGAGAGGGACAGTGCATCAAAGATCACCTCTTCAATCGACACTGACTTCATCATCGACCATTTGTTCGTGGTGTACGTTGATCCCAAGTTGTGGGCAGTCCCTTTAGCAACCAATTGTCTATGACCATCACGATCCTCCACATACAGATGACAAGGTTGCTCGACTGACCGTCCAACAATGCAGCTCCCTCTAGTGCTCGCTTTGCCGCATAGGTTCACCAAGGTGTCAAGGGATCCACACTGGTCTCTCGGCCGAGAGCTC
This sequence comes from Acacia pycnantha, assembly GCA_025563575.1. NCBI lineage: Eukaryota > Viridiplantae > Streptophyta > Magnoliopsida > Fabales > Fabaceae > Acacia > Acacia pycnantha. Next base: position 107,076 of record JAMWYP010000559.1, on the reverse strand, counting down.
GGGAGGAACTTCATTTTCTCCATCTCCTCCTTCATCTTGCTCATCTCGATTGAAACATCCTCAATGTAGCATCTTTCGCCGCCGATTCCTCACTTAATTTGGCAGCGTCGATCCATCTCTCCTCCCGGTAACCATACTTTGTCTGTGGCGTTTGGATTTACCAAAGTATTGCTTTAGGCCTACCCGTCCTCCAATCCCCCGCGGTCAACTACCGTAGAAGGATTGGATTCAACTTCATCTTCCAATCTCTTCCGTTTGGTCGCCATCAAATCTTTTCGGCCTTTTCATATCCGCGCGAGAAGCCTGTGTGGGCAATCATTCTTTCTCCCAATCTCCGATATTTTTCCCTTATTTTACGTGAATCGGGATTGAAAACAACTATATATCAATTATGAATTCCAGCCATGTCACTAATGAAATTAGAGAACTTACGCTTGATATGAACGTCAAACATTAGTCAAATTCACTTCATCAAGTTTCAACATTTTACTTAAGGAAGATGTAGCATTGTAGAAGAAATTGGGAAAACCAAAGGAAAGGGAGTTGCGAAATGCTGCCAACTCGGTCAATTCATTCATTCATCATAAATGGTTCCTACACATATTAGAATAACTAACTAACTAACAAAGAACGTCTAACCATGGCCATTACACGTTTACATATCAAACTTGCATGGAACTAGGACATGCTCCTCTCATGCAGACAAAGGCAGCAAATGTATACTTCTATTCACACACCAAACCATTTAACTAACGAGATTAGATGTACACAATAACATTCACATATCCTCACGGTTAATAAGCAAACAAAAGTGCAAACAAAACTAAATATAACTCACGAGCTTCGAGAGTGGTCCGCTTCGAACAAATTGTTGCCAAGTTTGTTCATCAATAAATTTGTACTTGTCCCGGGGTTGATGGTCGAGGCTTCTCCTCGGCAAAAATATAAGTGTTAGCCGAAAGGTCTTAAACTTCTGAACCGCTCAAAGACAATAAGACAATGTTGAGTCTTTGAACTTCTCAGACTCAGGGACGGTGAATGTAAGCCGGATAGTGTCCCACATAGGATCCTTTATTATTTTTGGTCCACATTTTTCCACTCATCAGTCAAAATGCTAACCTTGCTGCGTACTAGAACGCCGACAAAACTAGTATATGTGCTTTTATTAGGACCGAAAGGTTGCAAATTTTCATCAAAATGAATCTCGATCTTCGTCCCAAGTATTCCGACTAAGGGATACTTCCATCATTCGTGTGCCGCTTCTACCACGGCGTGCACGGCGCCGAGGAGGCTCAATGTGAGATGAAGAGGTTCGTTTGTCCGACCCTCCCAGTCAAACCAAGATCTCGGAGTTTCAAGAACACGAGTGGAATCGTTTTCACCGTTCATTTTCAAGACAGTAAGAGAGGAATGCCCGAGAAAATGAGGGAGTAACAGAGGCTAACGGTGCGCGGGCGAGGAAGAGAGGTAATGGAACAGGAAGGGTTTCGCAACGTGAACGGGGGTTCTTCGGTGAGAGTATGAGAGTGACAATGTGAGAGTGACAAAAGCTTCGCGTGAAGTTAACGTTTGGCGCTTCATTTTTAAGACCGGACAAATACACATATACGGTCTTAAAAGATAACCTTTAAGACCGATCTCTATATATGTCCGGTCTTAAAATTAATTAATTTTTATTCAAACTTTAGTACAGGCCAAATTTTTGGTCCGTTCTTAAAAGTCTAACTTTTAAGACCGGTCATTCTGTAACTATGGTCTTAACATTTATTACTTTTTTATTTAAACTTTAGTACCGGACAAATTTTAAGTTCGGTCTTAAAAATCAAAGTTTTAAGACCGGCTTTTATATAAGTTCGGTCTTAAAACTTTAATACCTTTATATTTATATTTTTCCGTATTATTTTGGAGTGTAGAAAATATAAGTCTGCTTTGATGAGATTTCTACATAAAAGTATTTGATATTTCAATTTTTTTATTAACATTTTTAAGGCCGGTTGTTATTTTAACAGTGCGGATAAGATCTATGAAAAATTGATCAGAATAAGAAGTTCTTTATATTTACAAATATGCCACCGGTCACATATTTAGGACCGGTCGATAATTAGTCCGGTCTTAATGAGGCGTCCTTCATTGTGTAAGAAGATCTTTTTATTTACAAACCTCGCCACGGTCACACCATTAAGACCGGTGCTTCGTTTATCCGCTCTAAATGAGGCGGTCTTATAGCCCTTCATTGTTTAAGAAGTTCTTTTTATTTACAAAACTGCCACCGGTCACACCTTTAAGACCGGTGCGTCGATTATCCGCTCCAAATGAGGCAGTCTTAAAGCCCTTTTTTACACTAGTGTAGTCATCTTCTTCCTTTTATATTTCACATGGTTGTCTTCACTTCATCTGCGTTTTCCTCGCCTCAGCTCTTCTTTTTTGCTCAGATCTAAGAGGTTTGGGTTAAGAGGAAAAAATGTCCCAAAAGTTTTCACCTAAGAACACTAGATGTTGTCGGAAGTTCCCAAAGATGCAATAATCTTCTAGAAGTTTTAAAAATGGGACAATGCTGCCACTCTGTTAACTTTTACTATTAAATTTGTTAAAATGTACCCATGGCATGCTACCTCATCATCCAATATTAGCCATTCCTTCAAATTTAGGCTGATTCTTGGATGATGAGTCGGCATATTTTGAATGCCACATATGCATCTTAGTCAAATTTAACAGTTAAAACCGAGAGGAGACATTGCCAGGTTTTTAAAATTTTCAATGTAATATTGTCTCTTTGAAAACCTCCAGACACCGAATGTTCCTCGATAAAATTATTTGGGGCATTTTTTCACTTTAACCCAAGAGGTTTTAAGAAAGGATTTGGGTTTGTGATTGAAATACATTTGGATTAGTTATTTGTTGTAAAATTTTTATGCCTGATTTGTTTAACGTACAAGTTTTAACGGGACACAATGATTGTTATGAATATCTAAGGAGAAATATTAAGATCATTATTGTAATAATTGTTGGTTGAAGTGTTAAGATCATTCTAATAAGGAGAATACAAATTTAAATCTCAAAAAATACGTGAAAGGTTTTCTCTACATTTTTTTTTTTTTATAATTACATGAACCTTATCTACTTGAACAGACTAAACTCCTTTCAAGAGATCGAACCGTTGATGGTTTTTTTTTTTAATAAAACAATAATATGAATGTAGATATAGATCGAAAGTGAGGATTATACTTGTAGGTGACAATAATGTTGTGTTTACTAGTATTTAACTTGATTGAACAATGACTGATAATAATAAAAACTTGCTAAGGGAACAATATTGGCGTGCTGATGTGCCAAGAAATTGGAAAAACCACTTTTTTAGAAAGGTTAAATTATACAAGTGTAACATCCCATTTTAAAAGCGGAATTTTTTTTTTTTTATTTAGAGTAGAGCAATGGAGCGAAAGAGTAATTGATTCATAGTCAAAACATCAACCATTGTGTAACATTGTATTGATTACAGTAATCCTAAGATTCAGAAATAAGATAACAGAAAGCGATAAAGTAAAGATAGGCTTCGGCTGCACGTCTACTCCGGATGCTGGCCCCGATCTCTGAACTGTGGTCCTCCTGACCCTGAAGCTACAGCTGAGATTCAATTCACCATATTGAATCTCAATGTAAGCCCCACAATGTAAAACAATAACAGCCTGCACTATTCACCAGTGCCACGATGTACAGTCGTGTCCTCAGCGCTAGGAAAACATAACGGCGTTACCATGACATAACCCGTATAAAACTGTCTGTATAACGGTCTACGAACGTATCTTTGATATATATGCATTTAAGAAGTACAAGATTAGTGTTACAGTACGCGTCCGTACCTTCGTTGACGTACGTAGATGTTTCTGCGCCAGCACTTCGTTACTCTGACAAATTTTCTTCCCAAAATTTTGCCAGAACTTCGACGCCATTTTGATTTTCGAAAATAAATACTAAAATAGCCCTCCCATATGATATCCAATCATACTTGAAAAATTAAAGACTATTCTAGCATTACAACCCCTACTTTTGAAAGAACTACAAAAGTTTCAACTTTTCGGAGACTCGATCCCTACTATGTTTTTACCTCTTCAAGCATATTTTTTCAATGCAATGAGGCCTAAAAACAAGAATAAGAATTTCATCCCCTACTTCCTAAATCTAACTAACAATTCTACCAACTACTGAACTAAAAACTATAACTTAAAAGCTAAAGACCGAAAGACTTACCCATTGAAGACTTCTGCAAAATTTTCCCCAGAGCTTCTCTCTCTTGTTTCTCCCTCTAGATTTCGGCTAGAAGAAGTGAAAATGGTGTGAAAATGAAGAGAAGGGGGTATTTATAGACAAATGTGCAGGATTTCGGCCGTCGGATCAACTTTGTGAGAATCGATCTGGGACTAGTCCAAAGTAACTTTTTCAAAAAGTTTTATCTTCTTCCTCCTTCTTCTTGACCGACCTGCCCCCTTGCTTAGGTGGCATCCATTGGCCAATGGGAGGTGGCCACGTGTCACCTTCCAGAAGCCTTTCGGATGAATTTCTCCGATCGGTACCCGATTCGCGTAATTTCGAAAAAATCTCAAAATTCTGGATTTACAACTTTGAAGACATATACTCACTTAGTAGAAATGTTCAAGTTAACCTAAATTTTGATTCCATATAGGGCTCCAATAGTCCAGTTGAAGTTTTCTCGAAAAACGTGTCCGAACGCGCCCGGTTTCAGAACGCATTTCTGAAAGCATCAACTTCTTCAGAAAAATTCACTGATTCCAAATATGTCCAGATAAATTCAAACTCATTCCTAGATATTGAGTTAGAATTTATTTTCTTCATATCCAAAAATGTGCCTATCTGCATTTTTCCCTATTTCGTCTTATTAGGAAAATGCACAAACGGACTCGGAATTAACTTCCGGAAGAGGTCACTTGAAGGTAAAAACTCATTGATCAATATTTTACCTTGAATTTGAAATTCCTATTCCTAGATCTCTAGATAGGATCCGTTTCCTAATTTTTAAATTACTATTCACATTTTTTTACTTTAATTAATTATAATATATTATAATAGCAAGTTGCAACTTATACTTATATATATATGTATATTTTTTTTTTCTCTTTTCCTTAGCCCAATTTCGGCTGGTCCTTCATTCATATTTAATAAATATATATTTTTTATTTAATTAATTAATTAATTATTCATTTATTTAATTTTTACAAAAATTCCACAAAAATCCCTAATTGGTCCATTCTTGTATTTAGGCCTAAAAATACCTAAACTCAACTATTTTTCTCCAAAATTTCCAATTAATTAGTAAACATGTTTTTACTAATTTTAAAACAATAACCACTAATTTTAGGGTTTCATATAATTATTCATGAATTTCCCTTGCTTATGCTTAAGTAATTAGCCCTTAATTACTTAATTACTCTTTTAACCATAGTTGGTAATTTTCTTAATTAGAATGTCTCATTTCCTCATAGATTTTATACTGACATCTCTGTTTCCATGACCTCTGCAATATTATATAATTTACAAGGGTATTTTGGTCATTTTAATATTTTATGAGCATCTTTTCTCATTTTTTTCCAAGTTTGTAATTTATTAAATTACCGTAATTAGAGATAATATACTCTTTTAATTCAATTGATCATTTTACTGCCTTTCAGGATTTTTCATAAATTTTCTAAGTTAATTACCCTTTGCAAGGGCATTTTGGTCATTTTGGCACTTTGACCCATAAACTCCCTAATTTCATGCAGAAATTATACTTAGAAAATAGGCTATGATCACACGAGTTTAGAGATCAAAACTTTGCTTATCAGAAATATCCAAATTTATTTATAATATTCCAGATAATAAAAATCCGGGTATTACAACTAGAGCCGGGAAATCGGGCCAAGCCCATCGGGCCGGCCCGTTTAAGCCCTGGCCCTGTAGGGCTCGGGCTTGAAAAATATGTCAGAATTTTGAAATTGGCCTCAGGGTCTGCCTGTAGGCCTCGAGCGACCTGCCTACCCTGTAGGCCTGTTTTTATCGTAGCATTTTTTTAAAAAAATTTAATTATCTAGACTTCCACTTAATGAATGTATTTATTTGTAATTACTTAGATTTTTTAGTTTAAACTATAACCCTTTTTTATGTTTATTATTATTCTGTATTAAAACACATAATTAGTTATTATAAATTTTAAAGAAGGGATATTTTCATATTAAATAAACACATACTTTGGTATTACAATATTATATAAGTAATAAATTATAAATATATTTTGTGTAAAATAAATATAATTATTTTTACCTGTCAATAAAATCATGCCTGAATCGAAGGAATCTGCATACACACACAAAATTACGAGAGGGGAAGACATTTTTTTCGTGGGCATACACAAAGTAATTCCTTTGTTTAATATTTTTTGAAAAAAAAAAGAAAAAACATATTCTCTGTGTTTATTTGTTTTTTATTACGAATTAATAAATGTGTTTATTTGTTGAATGATTTATATTGTTTAGATATTAATGTTTATAACATTTATTTGATAAATTAGAACTTTAATGGTTGCAATTTACTAATTATATTTCTTTGAAAAAAATCGAAGGAAAAAAAAAAAGGAAAAATAGTTAAAATTTGGAATAGTAATTTTCAGGCCCTGTAGGGCCTAGCCCTAGTACTATCAGGCCGGACTTTGAAAAACAGATGTTTTCCTTACTCCAGGCCCTGTTGGGCCCTGGCCCTGTAGGGCCGGCCCTGATTCCCAGCTCTAATTACAACAAGCTCCACTGAATTTTGAGTCAGTTGTATATAATCGCCTGACATTTCATAGTTTAAACTTAACCCTTTAACCTTTCATTATTTAATTATTAACCCCTTATGTTAAGTGACTGTTATGTTTTTAACAGAAAATATCACGTCAAATTTTGAGATAACACATGTCATCTTTTGTGACATTTTGTATAAACTATTAGTTTCATAAAACCTTCCTGAACTTTGAATAGTTGTAGGGAATTCCCAAACTTTGATCAATTAGAAATAATCTCCTTGACATTTCATTAATTATAAACAATAAATTGAATATTTTTAATAAAAATTAAAAATCAATCTTAACTTGAGAGAGCTTGGCCGATGATTTTAGAACCTTTGACTAGCATATAGACTCATTTAACTCACATAAGTGGATAATTACATAGTTTTATGAAAATATAATGGGAAATAAGTAATCATAAGCCTATAAACTCTTGAAATAGAATCAATTTTCCATTACTCAACTTCACTGTTTTCATCAAAAATCCTTATTTGACTTACTTGATTTCAAATGATTTCATTCAACCTAGTTAAGAATATGGATACAATAATTAGCTTACTTTTGTCATAGTTCTTATGGAACAACACTCTTTTTATCACTATACTATTACTTACGACATGCACTTTTTTTTTGTCCATCCGGTATCCAGAGTTTCACCTTGACTAATCCAGATTCGACCCATGTTGCGCATCTGGCTATGGTGAGAGAGTCTCCCAACGAAACTTTTCTGTATTCACTTGAGATAAGCTAAATGGCGAACATCCATGCTAGTGAAGCTCTTTTGTAAGCTGGCCCAAGTTATGTTGTAATCTTTTTCCTTATTTATTAATGTACTTGTCTTTTTATCGGAAAAAAAAAACAATGCAATCTACACATATCCATGTACGCATATATTGGGAAAAGAGAGAACATGAAATTCATAAACAATTAGCAATAGCATGTGTGAGAGAAAATAAGATCATCCCTTCATGTGTACAAGTTTGCATTTGCATTCCACAAATATATTCATCTAAAAAAAATAAAAATAAAAATTATGAGCAACTGCTTTTTTGAGAAATTATTTGTGTTTATATTAACACTATTAGTGTATTCCATTTATTTTTTACACTAATAAAAATCAATATCTATATTTATCACACACTCTTTTATAATTCAATATCAATATTTTATATTTTATATCCATAAATTATTAGTTGGTCCTCATGATTCAAGGAGTTATTATAATAATAATTTAGCCCATAAATCTAAGAGTTATATCATAATCATAATTCAAACTAAAAAAGCTTAATTTGCAAGAAATATAGCTAGCCCCATAATTATAGCAATGTTTATATATATTTATGTTCTTCGTTCTTCATTGTTAGTGATATCAATTCTTCATCTTCAATATCATAACAGGTTAACCTTATGAACACATTAGGGATATTGACAATCGTAAGGATACTTAAACTATTGATGTTCGGGTTATCAGGAAGTGGATGATGACTAAAAAAACATCACATTTAAATGAAAAGTTAGTGACTACACTTACCTCAATCCTTTCTTTTCTTCTTTTTGTTTGATATTTTGTTCCTTGTAGTATATTAATTTTTGAATTTAAATTTTTTTTCTATATTCCTTCTTACTTAACTATCTTAAGATTCATTTTTAACTACAGAAAGGAGAGCTTGAAACTTTCCCAAAACAATTAGAGCATTGTGTTCAAAGGGAAATTATTGCTATGCTTAGAGTCAAGCGGAGCAACATCAAATACCCATTTAATAGTTTGGACATTTTGCAATCTTTCGAGTAGGGAGATTATTTATTTTTATTGTTTTTGTTGTTGCAGCAATTTGCATGCTCAGAATTAAAATGTTAAAGTTAGCACTTAATGGAAAAAAATATGAGAGGGATTTTCTATATAATTAAGTAGATTATCAATATAGGGGCATGAACTAATATAACTTCTTAATCAATATAATATGAAAAAATATAGATAAAGGAAATAAGAAAATATTAGAAAATAATCATCTATAAATTATAATGTCGGATGATGATGTCCCTATTTCTGAATCAAATCAATATCCATATTTTGCATCAATAATAGATGAAATTTTAAAAAACAATCAAATCATTTTCAAATATGATTACTTAATCAATTAATTATGAAGAAATAAAAAAAAGGGAATTAGGAAATAATTAGGGAAAATTATAATAAATGATCTAAGAAAAATAATATTTATTAAGAAGGGCTATAAAAATAGTAATTATTTTGAAGGATTAAAAATTAAAACATTAAAATAAAAAGACTAAATTGCTCTTAGTTAGAAATTATTTTGAAATTTGTTCCTCATCTCTTCTTCTCCTCCTCCTCATAGTACTGCTCACTCTTCTTATCCAACTTTCAATCTAACTGCGAAACCGTTTAGAGAAATGCCAAGCGGTGAGAGGTCGTAGAAAATAGAATTGTGGAAGAAAATATTGAAAAAAATAGAGGGGAAAATGAGAAATCAGTGGAGATCAGAATAGAAACCATTGTGCCATGCAACTCAATGAGAGGCACCGTGTTCTGTGGATTGGAGTCATGATCGGTAACCACAGCCCAAAAGAGTCCCAAAAATCACAAACTCAGCTTTTGCTTCTTTCGTTCTCCTTTATTTAATTATGTATATTATATATAATATATATAATTGTTTAATCTTTATTTGATTATGGGTGTACTGTGTATGAATCATCGAAAGACTCCTGATTCCTTAACACACAGAAAACATCAAACAGCATTTGCTGGCCAATCTTGCTTGGGATAACATGCTAACATGTCCATTTGTAATACATTCGGCTAATTTTTGGTTAAGGGCAATTTAGCCTTTCTATTTTAATATTTTAATTTCTGATTCTGTAAAATAATTACTATTTTTATGGTCTTTCTTAATAAATATTATTTTTCTTAAGTCCTTTATTATAATTTTCCCAAATAATTATCTATAATGTGGGACGGTGATATCACTACTTTTAAATCAAATCATCCAATTCTAATCAATAAATTACATTAATAATAAATAAAATTTAAGAAATAATCATATCATTTTTAAGTATGATTACTTAATCAATCAATTTTGAAGAAATATAAAAAATAAATTATAAAATAATCATTAATAAATTATATTTATTGATTAATGGATCCAAACTAAATCCCATAGTATTTATTAGAGTAAATACCTTTTTTTGTCCTTGACAAAAAATACGATCCCCATTTTAGTCATTTACAAAAAACCCGACCATTATCTGTCTTTTTTATGGACTAAAAAAGACCTTTTGGAAATGTGTGAGAAATCAAAATGTTAACCAATTCAGTGTATTTTGAATTTGTGAGGGACTACGAGATTATTTATTTTTTTGTCAAGGACCAAAATAGGGATCACATTTTTTGTCAAGGACTAAAAAGAATATTTACTCTATTTATTATTTCTTATGGACAAAATAACTAAAATTTTGAAATATGATAACTCTTTGATTTATGGACATAATTTTGAATCATGATATCTCTTTAATTTAGGCAAAAAACTAAACATTGATTTACAGACAATATATTTAGGACTTTCAATATAAAAATATATAGGTCATTAAAAATAAATGATAATAAAATAATTACTTGATTTATATGATTACAAATAAATATTGCTTATTGTACATACAATAAAAAATCGACCATAAAAACTAAATTATATAATAAATATTACATACATCTACTTGTTTTGTGGATGATGTCTTATTCTTTTTTTACAATTCTATTCAAGACACTGTTGGCCCTAAATGTAGTTACCTCTTCAAGCAGAGATTCAAACTTCATTTTTTAAATTGTGAGGGACTAACCCTTCCGCTAGACTCAACCTGTTGGTTGATGTCTTACTTATCAAATAAAATAAATTATTAATTATAAGATTATCTACTGTCGATAGATGGGCCACAAAGACGACGTGTTTGGATTGAAGAAATTTAGGCCCGTTTAAAAAACAGATCTATTGAGCCCAAGCCCATGCTGGGCTTGAATCCGATATATACTCATATTAAATACTCCATCTGGTCCTAATTATAGGATCACTTTTGTAGTATAATTTGTATTATAAAAGTGTTTATATACTTGATATTAGAACTTTGATACTGATCTTATCCAGCTCAGCTTAAATTATTAAGTCTCGTTAAGTCCGCCAGTTATAGTGGAAAAGCTTAGAGTACAAAGTAATCCCATCTAAAAATTATATTTAATTACAAGTGGTCATCCCACCCAATTATTGTGTCTCTTTTATTCTGGCATCAAGTGGACATTGTAAAGAAGGAAGCAATTTGTTGTGAGAATACAATCCAATCCGAGCCATATTGGTAGGCTTTTATGGCTCCCTAAAGTGGGTTAGGTTTGGTTATACTTTTTTAAGTGGGATGGGATTTTTTTTAAGCCAATTTTTTTTTTTTTGGTACAAAAAAGTTTAGGGGTAGACATAGGTAACCCACCAGGGTTAGGGTACGTCTTCATGCTCAAATAACGATTATAGAGGTGCTTACAGATCGCTCACCAACAAGGCTTTCACATCAACCAACAAGTATCGAACATTCTCTCTTTTGGGGTGAAGGCCGATGCTTTAATTAACTCTGTCACTCCTCAATTAGCAGCCAATTTAAAATATGTAGGTTAGTAGGTATATGGGTTAAACTATCAACCCACATCATTTTTTACTCAAAAATTTAAAAAACTTCTAAAATTTAAATCTAACTCATTCCACTATCCACATATTATATAATTCACATAATCTAATTTTAATTTTCCTCATAAATATAACATACTTAATTCCTCAACCACTCCACATTCAAGAATTTCAAGAGTCTACCACATTCAAGAGACATATATATAGTACACTCACATTCATCTATCATATTGGGGTTAACAAGGATTAACCCTTTTAATTTTTTGTTAAATGATTTGAACTATAAACTTTTGTTTTTAATTTGACTTGGCTTTTCTTTTATCACATTAAACTGCTCAATAAAATAGGCTACTGGGCAAACCCATAACAAAACCATGGTGGATCAAGCTGAAAAATTCCAACTTCCTCCAGGATGGCAAATGGCAAAGAAAAGCCACTGTTTTGTGGCAAAAACACACTGTTCCTTTTTAAAAAAATAGTATTTACCATCCTGTAGTATTTTTTAAACCCTAGTCAATATCCTGAAATATTTTCAAGATCCTAAAATACTTCAGGATACTTGAAAAAATATTTCAGGTACTGACTGATATTAAGAAGATACTTCAGGATATTGACTGGTATTGAAAAAATATTTCAAGGTATTAACTAGTACTTCAAAATACTTCATGATCTTTTAAAATTATTTTACGGTCTTAAAAAAAAAAGTATTCACCATCATGTAGTATTTTTTAAGTATCAGTTATGTCCTGAAATATTTTTCTAATATCATTCATTATCCTGTAGTATCTTCTTATTAATGGCCAGCACCCTGAAATATTTTTTAAGTTGAAAAAATATTTTAGGGTACTGACGAGTACAAAGAAGATACTACAGGATAATGAATGGTACTGAAAAATATTTCAGGATACTGACCCGTACTTAAAAAATAGTACAAGATGGTAAATACTATTTTTCAAAAGAAAAAGAAAAAGAAGGAACAATGTGTTTTTGCCACAAAACGGTGATTTTTCACTGCAATGAGCGCAATGAGGAATATTAATCTCGGACAAAAAGAGTCCTAACAAAACCATGGTGGATTAAGCTGAAAAAATTCCAACTCACCAAGAGGCAAGATGGGTTGATTTAACTCGATCTAACTCAACCCGTTTTTAGTAGATTAGATCATTTTCTTAAGGCGTAATTTTAATTAAGTATCTTCAACATTTGAAAATTCTAAATCAGTGGTTAGTAATTTGTGTTGTCGTTTGTTAATTAAATGTAGAAAATAACTAATAAAGATGGTAAACAAAATGGATTAAAAAAAAATCAGTATTTTTTTTTGGAACTTTCCTTTTTTTCTTAACTCTAAATTCTTCTTATGGAAAATGAGTAGAGAGGGAGGAGGAGGAACAAGAAGAAGAAACATGATATTCAATTTCCACGTTGAACAATCAACGATGACAAAATCATAAGGTTTTAAAACCAAGGACTCAATCAAACAAATTCAATACTTCCTCCGGTCTCCTAGTTGACTTTTTTTAGAGGATTAATAAAGCTAATTAAATTATTTTAGAATATTTTTATTTTTATTTTTATTTTTTTCTTTAAACTAATTAGTTTAACTAATAAACTAATATATAATCTAAGAATACACAACAAATGAAATGATTAAATAACTTATTTAGTTTCTTTAACTCAAAATGAAAAAATCAGAGGTTATAAATAAAATACTAATTAGTTTAATAACTCTAGGTTTTGCTTTGGAGGCAGATTATATTTAAATATTAAGTATACATATTTATTCAAATGGAAACATTGAATTTGGCACTCACAAAAATTGACAATTTAATTATTTAATTACTTAAATGTGAGGTAAGCTATTCTGAATTGACCAAGTCCTTGAATTTCATTCAAAGGCAAAAGAGATTTTCAGTAAATATTGAAAAAGAACTTTTCTGGCTTAAATAAACGCCGATATCTATTTTCTTTTTCTTTAACTTGGATCAATTTGTATTAAGCTTCAACCTGAATAATTAATAAAAAATAATAATTTATCAAAAAAAATAATAATTTTCTCATAAAAAGAAAGGATCCACAATTTGTATATTTTTCTTTGATATTTTTTGACCTGATTTTGATATTAAAATTATGTTTTACTATTAAATTGTCAAGTCGTCATCCAGTATCCAGTATTTAATCTAATTATCTCATGTATTAATATTACAATTTACTTATTTTAAATTTAATTAATATATCTTAATTTATTCTATTTTATTTGGGAAAACCATACAAATTTCAAACATTTTCTTCTCTTTCCCAAATACATATATATAAGATTCAGACGACGGCCAACTCTCCGAAATCTATATGCTCTCACGCTTTAAAGCATAATCGAGGACGATACCTATATCCTATTCGGACCCCATCATCCTTCATCTCCAAATTCTATCCCTGTCAAAGCCGGCGCTGCGGCTTGGCCTAACGGCGATCTTAGTGCACCGGCTTCCTTCGATCCCAGGTTTGCTACCTTTTGATCTCTTTCCGTCTTCCTTCAAACTATATTGATACAATTCTTTGGATCTTAAATCTGTTTGAGCGAAAGATTTATTGGTCTTTACTGGGGTTTGTTTTATTCGAATCCCCACCGTCGTAATATTTTCATATACAAAACTATATTTTCACAGAATCTCACCAGGTTCAATTTTTGTTTTTTGGGTCATTTTTCATGCATGTGATTTTATCGATCCTAAAATTTGACGTTGAAATTAAGTTTGTGGTTGATCTGTTTGATCGTAATAAATGTGTTTTTGTGGATTAATCTTTTGATAGTGTCCCAGGTGAACAGGGATGGGAGCATTGATATCCAAGTTTTGGTTCATGTTATTCCCTGCCCAGGAGTATAAGATTGTGGTTGTTGGGTTGGATAATGCTGGGAAGACCACAACCCTTTATAAATTACATCTGGGTGAGGTCGTCACTACGAACCCTACCGTAGGGAGCAACGTGGAAGAACTCGTCTACAAGAATATAAGATTCGAGGTTTGTTAAGCGTACTCTGAATGATTATTAATATTTTGAGCTCGCTTTATTGGTTTGTGATGTGATGTGAATTGACCTTCATAGTTTGTGTTTTCCTCTACTCTTTATAATTAGCAAGTGAAACGTAAGGTAAAGGACAATGATTAAACAAAACACATATAGTGAGCAAATATTGTATTTCGTTTACGAGTACAGTTGCCTCCACTTAATTGTCTTACCTTCCTCTTTTCTGGAAGGAAAAGGGTGTTAAGTCAACATGTCTTCATATTTTTTATTTTATCCTGGCCCCTGATTCAATTAGCTAGGTTTCTTATATGTGATTCATATGTAAGGAACCTTGTTGTAGCAAAAGTCTTGCTAAAGTGAAGTTTCCACATACTTGCTTCATCAGTACTTAATTAGCTGATGGTGATACTTTTCCATGAATTATTTCAATATCTGTGTTGTCTACATTTGTAGTGCTTTAGGTGGATTTGAATAGACTCTTCTATTGGGTGACCCTTGTCCAGACTTTCTCAACAACTATGTACAGAATTCCTTTTCAAATTAATTCTGTTTATTCAGCCCGTGCTTTGATTAGGTTGATGCATGGGGAAAATACCAGTATGAAGTGATATACCTATGATTGGTCAAAGTCACTGTTTTTATATTTTTGAATTGGAATGATAGTATCTTCTCTTACACATGCATAACTGAGGCCATTATTTGTTTGATTTTGGATGTTTGTTGGACACTCTTCACACTTACATTTTGCTAATACTACAGCTTGTGGCCCAATAATTTGTATGAGTCAAAATGGTACTTTCTAGGAGATTAGCTTAACTTTCATAAGTTCAGTGTAAGTCTCGGATGTATGTATGTTCGAGTGAAGAAAAGCCTATTAGGGTTCCTCTAAAAATTGTTTGGAAGATATTTGAATGTTATGTTTCTTGTATATTTCTTTTATTCTTACTTATCCTTGAGAAGATTTTATTTTTGGATAAGAAAATATTGATGGGATGAAAAACGATAGACACACACCAATGGTGTACAAGTGCTCCTTTAAAAACAAAGAAAAATAGACATGGCTCTAAAGAACTTTTTATTTCCTTTGTAAATCCACTACTGGACTCCTGCCCCCCAAACACAAAGACATACACACACAGAAGGTTGACCCTTAGATAGAGACTTAAGATAATATGCTCCCAAAGATGTGATTTGAGGAACTTCCAACTAATACTCTTGTATTATGTTTTAACCACAATTCTGCAAATACTGCTCCCTGCTGGAGCACTATATGTTTCTTTTTTTCTTTTCTTTTTTCCTTCTTGAAACCGTTAAAGTCAATAGCTGGTAGATCCTGTAATTAACTTAGCCCTGTTCATTGATTGATCCTTGTCAGTCTAGAATTTGACCACATCTTTTACAACTACGCTTCTACTCCAGGTTTAGGAGGGGTTTTTCCAACCACCTTATGGCACCTTCTTTAGCTCTTTTTTTTGGCAAAAATGCAAATAACTCCTTCCAATTCAGGGGCTTGTCCCCAGACTGTCACTTTGGCTCCACTTAACACTTATTTTTAAAAACCAAAAGTGATCCAAATGATTCATGGAATCTTTCCACGTGGCATTAATAGAAGCCCATTTCCGTCCTTATTTCCCCAGTTTCCAGCCTAGTTGTGTATATGAATGCTCCTGCTTTTTGCTATTAACAGCAAAAGCAGGCTTTGTATGATTTTAAAACTTCAAAATCTTCACCTCCAATGAAATTTTTTTGGGCTAATGTAGATTGAACCATAGGAAGTAAGTCTTGGGCAAAATCTTTGTCCTAAACAGCCTCAAGTGACTGGATTTCAGGCTAAATATATATGCTGCCCTCACTTTTTTGTCCAATAAACTAGGACTGTTTTCTACGTTTTTCAGGGATAATGTAGATCATAGAAAATAAGTCTGGGCTAAATCATGATAAAAAATGGCCTGAAATGACCTTGTTCCATTGCCTAAAATCTGCCATTTTCACGCTGATAAAAGATTTTGAAAGCTTTATACTCGTGATTGTTTTTGACAACTTCTTGAGAGATTATGATAATGAATGATAGAAGTCTGGCTAAATCTTGTTTTAAATAGACCAAATTTCATCACTGAAAGGCCCCCATTTTGCACTGTTCAATTTGTAAGCTTCATATTCTTGATTATTTTTGGTAATTTTGAGAGCTGATGCATATCAAATCATAGGAAGTAATTCTGTGGCTAAATCTTGCTCAGAGATGGGCCTCAAATGACCAGGTTTCAGGGCCAATAAATTGGCCATTTCACACAGCACAAAAGTCACCCATTGCTGAATGAACAAACATCATACTTGAAGCTTGTGTGAAATCTCATACTTACAGAAGCGATTTACCACCTTCTTTAAATTAGAATATAAAGAGTTTCTCACCGTTTTCATAGTCGAGCTTTAAGAAGAAAAATGGTGAATCGTTGATTGATTGGAGTAGGAAGGGTGAAATACCACCACTAGGGATTTGGATGAAAATGATACTACCTCCGGTTCTAATTATAGGAACACTTTTGTAGTGCAAATTGCACTAAAAAAGTTTGAGTAAAGTTGCACAACGGGATTCACTTTTTGGTCCTTTTTTTTTTGTGATGAGTTGTATGTGCTATTCATGTCTTGAATCTTTGCAGTGGGTGAAATATGATTCAATTGAATATGTAATCCGTTGCAGGTCTGGGATCTTGGTGGGCAAGAAAGATTGCGGACATCGTGGGCGACATATTATCGTGGAACTCATGCTGTAATTGCGGTGATAGACAGCAGTGATAGAGCCAGGATCTCCACCATGAAAGATGAACTGTTTAGGTTGCTGGGGCATGAAGATTTACAGCAGTCTGTGATTCTAGTATTTGCAAACAAACAAGACCTCAAGGATGCTATGACCCCTGCTGAGATCACTGATGCCCTATCTCTACACAGCATCAAGAACCATGATTGGCACATACAAGCCTGCAGTGCCCTCACCGGTGATGGGCTGTACGATGGTCTCGGGTGGATTGCCAGCCAGGTCACCGGGAAAGCACCTTCATGATTAAAACTAGGCAGGTTGAGCTTCATTTTTCCAATTACTCATGATTCTGATGAGTGAGGAAATTCTGTGTATCATTTATACGTTGAAGTAAACACTGAACGGCAAGGCCATGCAAATTTGTAGATTGTTTATTTCAGTTGTGTATCATTTATTCACCTGCAATGGAGAAATACGTTTTACCTAATCCAAATGTATTCCCTTTTTTTAAGGGTTTTTTTTTTTTTTTCCGGTTAATGGGAAAAATTGAAAGCTCTCCTCGTCCCATAATCTATTTTAATATCTTCCTTAAGTTTAAACACAGATCATTTTACCCCTTCTGAACTTCAGTACTCCTGTCTAAAATGTAAGACATTTTTCTATTTTATTTTCTGTATTTATCAATTTAAAAACTGATAAATATTTTAATATTATATAAAAGTATTATATACAAATAATGTCACAAAGTTATAATTAAATAATTTAACTTAATTTCTCCCAAATTAGACAAATAGGTTTTACGCTAAGAACCAATGGAGTTTATTTTTCATGTCATCCTCTCATTTTGGGCACTAAAGAATTCCGCACAATTAACCATTCCTCTCAAACATCAAAACTATGTTTTAATTGTCATCTGCACAAGGAAGCATTCCATGAACACTATCTAGAAACAATATTGTTTCAAAACTGTCAAGACTTTCCAGGCCAATCTAAGGAAAAAAGAAAAAGTAAAACAAGGGGTAAAAAGAAAAAGAATTTAAAGCTGCCACAATCTGCTGGTAGAAGCCAATGTCAAACAGAGACTATAATGGTTGCAATCATCAATAATCTTCAGAGAATCCAGCATCTGCAACCTTTAGAATCTTGAGGACCTTCAAACCATCGATCCCATAAGGGATTTATGGGGCCAATTGTTCTGTTAAACAAGGAAAAATATAAGCTTATAAGGAAAAAAATATCAAATAGAACATAAGATCAAGGAGTTCAGACAAGAGACTTTACGCTGGGAGTAAGGGGTCAGGTCTTTTTTCCACAGTAGTCAGCATTCTGGCAAAAGAAAGCACCCGACAGAATATATCAAAATCACAAATGAGTATTAGACTAAACTTACAATTCTTAGACACTACACATACTGATGGGTACCTAAGTGGGATGGGAAACCCATTCCAAAAGCTAGCTGTTGAAATGGGAGAATCAACTCACTTAAATACCCTCATTGAGCTTCCCATCCTACTCACTGGGACTTGGAATAAGTCTCCATCATATACTAAACTAACAATTTGGTATCTGCAAGTGAAAAACTAGTTGCTTATTAGGCCCTTTAGATGTCCATGAGACTATGACCATTTTGACAGACAGAAAAAGACCAAAGCACACTGTTTTTTATTTTTAGGGACTAATTCGTGTACTTATGAACTTCTAAGAATTAAAACAAAATAAGCCTAACAATGTAGGGACCCAGTTGCTATTTAGCCCAGATAGCTTCTTGTTTGCTTTCAAGCTTACTCTTTGCATGAGGTAGATGCCTTGCCCGTCTTTTCAAGCTGCTCAAGCTCTTCCTGCATTCAATTTATACTCTGATTAAACACTCACAAATACCGAGTTCTGAAAACATAAATGAAGAGACCAAGAACCACTATCAACCTACTCATGAAAAACACCTCAAATGGTTGCCTAGATGCCTTAAATTTCAGGTAACACTAGACAGAGTTTGAAATTAGACAAGAAAAGACCAAAAAGCAACAGAAGAAAATGCAACAGAGGAGGGAAAGAAGGAATTAAAAACCAGATAAGTGAATGAAATATGAAAACAACAAACAATGAAGTCCAAGAAAGCAATTTAGCAATCACCTTGTTGTCCTGACCAGCTTAGAAAGCAATTTTTTCTGTTATCCTGAAACCCATTCCTTTAATACAAGTATTCTTATGGTTTTATTTATAGGGCAGAGAGAGAAGGCTTTTTTGGTCCTATTTATAAGTCACATCAAATTTTGCATATGAATATACATTTTTACCCTTCATTTATTATTATGTTGACTTTGTTTTCATGAGGTATCTTGTATATCAAATAGGGGTAAAGTTGGAAAGTTGTTAAATTTTAAGACATAATAAATGAGGTTTAAGGTTTTTCTTGGTTTGAGAGAAACATGTTGGAAATAACCTATAAATGGGACCAGAGGAGTATGCTCTAACGAGATTGCATTTATAATAATTGCCATATCTGATATCCACTTCAAAATGATCAATATATCAGCATTTTCAACGAGGATGCTCAGACAGGAACACAAAACATGACCATCACGATGACTGAAAAGGTCTCAACTAGGTGCAGAATCCACATTTAAAAAGAATTGCAAACAAAATCAGGTAAGATACTGACATCTGTTAGTGTAACGGACAAGTTTATCCACATATCAAGGAACAGTTTGTTTTAATTAATCAAACAAAAACAGAAAGGATCACAGTAGCCATCAAGGAATGGGATAGACTATTTAAAAGAATACTCTTTATCGTTTCTCAATATAAAATAATTGGAAACAGAATGTATTTATTTCCTACTCATTTAGTGAATAAACTCGTTAGTCTGTAAAATTTCATCATCAGTTTGTTTGTTTGTTTTCCTTTTAATGGCTTACTTTTGGAACCAAGAAATGGTTAAGGAGAATGCTTCCTAGGAAACACCTAATTTTTGTCCACAATAACCATGCTCCCCACAAACTTATAATGAAGTCTAAGCTTTTGGAACTTTGCTTCTTTGACAGGATTAAGTGAAAGAGAACAGAATAGAAAAAAAAAAAAAATATAAGAAACCGTCTAACCCCTTGCTTTGAATATGTGGACACGTGGGAGAGGGCGGGGTAATATATTGCCTTTTGCAAAATTTCTTTAAGCTTGAAGCTTGAGTAAAACATATGCCCATCATACCATGTACTGAAGTTTAACTGGGAGAATGAGGGGCAAACCCTGACTTTTTTGGATGAAGACTCTGAGAACATATGTACTAGCAAGCCCAAAAGCTTAATCTGCTAGGCTAGGAGAAGGCTCAAGAAAGAACTTCACTAGGAGAAGGCTCTGAGAACATGTTGTTTTGCTCTTCACATAACAAGATACAATTCACAAGGGAATTTCGCCATTTAAGAATTCACGGGTAGAATTATAAACCAACAATAATAAAGTGATAATTTTGGGCACATTTAATCTAAGGAAGCTCAACATCTTGAGTCATCAAGCTCTCCAATAGGATTTCCAAAGAAAAAGTTCAGTTTATGCTAATAACTGTTAAACAGAATTAAAAGATAAAAAGAACAAAAAATAGTACATAACTGATTGAACATAAGGACTAGACCTACTCTAAAAAGTGTAAGACTAGATATATCTTTTTTTTAAAAATCAGACATAAATCCCCCCTTCTCCAGCCCCACAAAAGAACATTCGACCCTCCTCTACATAACTCGCTAGATAAACTATATTCCCCTGGTCAGTGTCTTGGTCTCAGCAAGTCCCTGCAGTAAAGCTGTACACCAAGATGCAACTCCATCTTTGTATAATGATGAGTAAACCTAGGAAAGGTTCTATTTTAGATAGCTATAAGCATGCATCAATTCCATGGTTCTACAACCTTTATTGTATTCAGATTTCTACCAGGCACCACTTGGCGGGAGCCTTGTGGACTAGGCCGCCCTTTAGACTTCTACAAGGCAGCCTAATTTCCCAACAAGATTTTGATATTTGTTCAATATTATTATAACCTAATTGATTATTATCTGTTTCTTTTAATGTTTAAATAATCATGACCACCACAACTATTTTAGTAGATATAAATAACAAGCTGATAGGTGGAATCGACATGGAAGCAAATCAATCCACCAATCAGCTTAAGGGACTTATGAAAGATTAAATAGTTAGTAACAGCACATGGATCACTGTTGGAAAAAGGGTTACAAGAGTCATCGTGTGTGACAGGTAGCATTGTGTATGGCTTCAATATGGCAAGGGATACACATAACCAATGCAAATAAAGAAACTAATATAGTTCTAACAGAGGATGAATATAATTTTTTTTTTTTTTTTATGTAGCTTCCATTTCTCGAGTTTCCACGAGACCTGTGAGCACAAAGCAACAGCGCAGAGTAGAAATCAAATATGAATGTTTTATCACTTTTCCTGTTTAGATATGAAGGGTATGGGAGAACTAAATACTTCTCTTGAGCTGCTGACAAAGGTCAGAAAGCAAACATCTATAAAGAACCTATGTAGAGTTCCTCCTATAAGGTAGCGATATACAATTCAATTTGTTTCCAGTTTCTCCAAGTAAGAGATTCCAAACGCTAGAATAACCTGAAATTAAATGTTAGTGCCCTCTTAACTTCTTCCTTCCCTCTGACTAATTAACTCAAACAATATGCTTTTTCACCTAACTAATAGAGGAATCAGTAAGTACTAAAGGCAATACTTGTATATATATTTCCTTCTATATTCTAGCTTTATCGGTTTGAACCCTGAACCATTGTAATTATGTTTCATTTTGAAAAGGAGAGAGAAAATCGAGTTCTTCAAATAGGAGTAGATGCCCTGAGTTGGAGGAAGGAAGAACAAATAAATTAGTTTGTGCCAAGCACAGAGTCGTGTAAGCTAAATACTGAGGGATGGCTCAATCCTTTTTTTATATTTTGGCCTCATTATTATGTAGGGCGTGTGACACCACACGAAGTGCCACAGAAAATGGTATGTGTTGCAAGCACCACAATGCCCATAGGAATTTGTAATGCCACAAGCCTTAATTCAACTGTTTTGAGCTCTAGGGATACTTATGATGATAAATGGATTTTTTGGCATCTTCCTAGGGGAAAAAATAAAGGAATTGAGCTTTCTAAGACACAAGTCTCAACTGTTGAGAGGATAGACAAAGGAAAACCATAATAAACAAAGGAACAGTTGCATCACTTAAATCATTAAGCTCCTGCTACTATAGATCTCTGCTCCAATGTTTTTCCCTCCTTCACAAGATTTCCAGCTATATCTCACTTGTTCACTAAATATAGTCAATAATCCAGATCTTATTAATTGCAGAATAATTATGATTACCTAAGCTACATGGACAACAATAGCAAGCCTTACAAAGTAAACTGAATAAGACAAAAGCTAACAGATAGAACAAATGCCAAGATAGAACAAAGCTATATCAATTCTGCAAATCATCTTTGTTTGCCAAATCCATAAAGCATACTCATCAGTTACAGCTGACAAAACATTCACAATGCCCAGTTATAAAATGAATAAGACAAAAGCTAACGGATAGAACAAATGAGGAAAACCCTATATTTAGTCCATGATACATGCATAAACTTCAATTTCATCCTCCAATTTTTTTTCTTTTTTC
Organism: Acacia pycnantha; assembly: GCA_025563575.1. Lineage (NCBI taxonomy): Eukaryota > Viridiplantae > Streptophyta > Magnoliopsida > Fabales > Fabaceae > Acacia > Acacia pycnantha. Next base: position 84,142 of record JAMWYP010000559.1, on the reverse strand, counting down.
TTTTTAAAAAATTTAGTCGCCCATTCATCAAAATGCTTTCAGCGTCGCCATAGTATTTTATATCTACCCTACAATCAAACATCAAGCCTGGTACATTGCTAGACCAGAGAGTAAGGGTTTACCTAAAGCTACTAACTAAACCTCAGGCCATTCATAACTAAAATTAGTTAGATTTGGCATTGGTTATGGACAAAAATATGAAAGGCAACGCTAAAAAATAATTTTACTGCCAGAGAGATCAAATTAAAAAATATGCTCTGTTGATGATGAAACTGAAGCTGCAGCTATTCGTACCAAACCATCATTTTTTTTCCAGACGAAACTGTGTTAGGTTAAACCTATCATGTGCAACTTGATCAATTTCAACCGCTAATATAGAGTAATCAGTCAGCTTTTAAAACAATGAAGAAAAATTTAAACTTTCCCATGGGACCAATTTCGCAAAAAGACTAAGAAAACGCATCCGATCAGATAGTGAGAACTTTAACAGCAAAATCACACATAGATACACACCAAAGAACAACAATTACATCAATAAACAGAACTTCAAAATTGGATGATGAAATAAATACCTCTAAGAACCTTGCTTCTAGCTCCAGTCGTTTCAGTTCCGCTTGTATCCTATGCTTCCCTCTGGTATCCGTAGATGACACAAACTGAACCCGGTGGTTAATCGGGCTCGCGGATTCGGACCCACTAGATTGCATCTCTGTAAGAAGCCTATGGCACAATTAAATTGCAAAAGCCTATAACGAAACAAACAGAGTATAATGGAAAGAGGTCTGATTCACAGTGAAAAAGCCATCTTTTAGCAAAAACAGGAGGACCCAGAGATCTTCATGGACCCCATGATGAAGTCTGGCGTGAAAGGCAGAGAGAGATCTATATAGTCATGCTTGTACTGAAAACTGAAGGACAGAGAGAGAGAGAGAGAGACAGAAGAATTTTGGGAGGATATAGATGGAAGATGGTCCAATTTTGTTGTGTTGTGTATTGGGGCGTTTCAACTTTCGAGCAAAAAAAAAAAAACTTTCGCTGTGGAGGAATATGGTGAAAAGAAGACCCTTTTAGGCGAAAGGAAAAACTTTTGTTGAAGTTGTCGTTGGGTTGTGTTGTTGGTTGAAAGCTGGTTTTCTTTTGTGTTTCTCATTTTCTGTGTCTTTTTTGTCTCTCTCTCTCTCTTCTTTTGGCTCTTCCTCCTTCTCAGTCTCTCTCTCTTCCTTTTCCGAGTTGGTGCGGTGTGGCTCACGCGATTTCTTAGTTTAAATAATTTGAAGGTTTGACTACACACCTTTCTCAGAAGAATGAAAATATAAATAATTCCTTCTTCCTTTTTTTTTTTTAATGAAAAGAAATAGATGGCCGTGGGGCTGAAAAAACCCATAGAGAGGAAAAAAAATGAAGTGTTTAGGTTCATATTTTTTAAAATGAATTTTTAGTTAAAAGCTATTTTAAAGAAAAAGTTACTAAGAATTGTATTTTTATTGTATAGATGAGTTTCTATCACCGTCAATTTAAATATAAATTATATAATTTGATTTTTATTATATCTTAAATTTATAAAAATCATATTTAAAAAAAAAAACAATTCTGCCTCCACCGAACGGCCCCAAGAGAATAATAAGCGGCTCTCTCTATTTACAAATTTTTAAAAGATGACCTCAACCAATGTTGTCAAAAACGAGTTTCTACGTAGACACGAAAAGGGGTAGTAAAAACGTAAATCGTAGAAACGACACGACACGCAAAGTTTCTACTTTCTATAAAAAAAACACAGATAAATCATACAAGAGGTGAGGTCCCGTTGTTTTTGCTCATCAGATGCATTAATTATCATGATACAACAATGTGGTGAGTGTGAAGACCATAGGAAACTATGTTACATGTATACTGACAATTGAAGAATTTCCAAGAATCTTGACATACGAACTTCTTGTTTTGTTTCTAAAAGTAGCAGCAAGATGAAAAGGAGGCCACAAAAATCAATCAACATCCACAAAGAAGAAACAAGTAGGGAGGAGCCGATCGATTGGATATTGCTTGTTATACAAATTAGAGCATAAAAAACAACATGGTTTATACCACATACTAGATACACAGGGAACAAGGGAACAACTAAAGCAAATCAAGCAAGGCACGGTTTCAACCACATTCCGATACACGAGACGATGGGAACAACTAATTCCTACATTATGTTCGAATTTTACTAAAGCACAAACAAAGGAGACTAGGAGAGAGCACAAGCAAGGCACGGTTTCAACCTAAATGTTGCATATAGAAATGGAAACCTGGTAGCTAATCAAATAATTGAGTAGAGGAAATACTAGAAACTGAAAGAAAGTGAGAAATAAACACCTTGGTGATGCCGATGGTTTGGGTCCAAGCAGAGGAGCGACGACGCGACAATCTTAGGTCCAAGCAAAGGAACGAGCGTGAGAAATAAGCACCTTGAATCCTTGATGTCGATCGGTAAACTTAAAATCCTCTCAAGGGCGACGCCGCGACGCTGATGGTTTGGGTCCGACGGATGATGATGGCTTGGGTCCGATGGATGACGACGGCAAGGGCGCAAGGCAACTCCAATCTCCAGAGGGCCACACTCGATCGCGTCTTAGAAGTACAATAGGGATTTGAGATTTCAATTTCAACTTTCCCTTTTTCTTTTTCGTTTTTTGTGTGGTTGAAGTAAAAACTGTTGACTCGGTAAAAACACACGTTTTTACCGAGTTTATGTCTTTACACGCCGTTTCTACCCGTTTTTGCTCCAGACCGTGTTTACTTGCGTTTTAGCACGTTTGGCCTTAGTAGAAACGTAAAAACGTACGTTTTTACGTTTTTAAACTAGTTTTTGACAACACTGACCTCAACAACTACTTATAAATGCCAATGTGAGTTGGAATAGATGGTTAGGGATCCAGGACTAGGCCCTTGGGTCTGGGTTCGATCCCCTCTGCCGTCGCTGGGACTCCTTTGGTGGGCGATCTCGTAAGTCCCCAATAAGTGCTCATAGAACCCGGGGCCGTGCCCTAGCCTTGGTGGGGGACTGATGTCGAACCCTCCAAAACTTTTTTGTAGCCAAAAAAAAAAAACTACTACTTATAAATAGTATAAAAATTGTTATAAATGTAACTACCTTATATTTTATGGAGTATTAAAAACTGATTGATAATATTAATATTGTCTAAATATGAGTCTTGTATATTCTAAAACGTATAGAAAATAATTCTTTGTTGATAATTTATGAATAATGAATAATGTAAGTTTTGTATACTTATGTATGTTGGTTTGATATATTGATTAATTTTAAAGTTTAACTTAATTTGAAGTTTTCACATGTAACCTATGACGATTCTAAAATTCTTTTGAATGAAAAAGGCAGGCAGGTTGAAAACAACAGTAACATTTGTGAATGATTCCACTTTTATACTTTTATATCATGTAATGATGACGATTACAAGGAAAATTTCATTAAAAATTTTAACTTAAAAATATTAAACCAACAAAAGAAAAACTAGACAATGTGTGTATATTTTTAAAAAATTATAATTATACTAGAACAACTAAATTTTAAATTTAAAAGTAAATTATAGGAAAAGTTTCAATTAAATCCGGTTGAAATATCTGATTCAAACACACACTTTCAACAAATTTCTAATTAAGCCAAGAGGCCTAGTGGCTAGTAAGGACTTTTGAATCCTATAAATTTACATAATTGCCCATAAATTTTTACTAGCCATTCTTCTAAACTTTGGTAAGAGGATTCACAAAATGTGTGGGAGATGATTCTCTCATGAGCAAATTGTTCTGGGTATTTGGATCAAGATTTCGACGGTCAGGATTTACAGATGATGAAGGATGGGCAGAGATGAGATATGGAGAGAAACTGAACTCCAAAATGTGATGTATCACATGCTTTCCTCTCTCGCCCAGTCGCCCTCTCCATATTCTACCTCATCTTCTCTTGCTCATCTATACTTCTTCCCAGACTCGACAAATCTTCCTTCCCATTTTCATTCCCTCCCCTTTGTATTTGCATATACTTACGCCATGAGCACCCTCTCATTGATTATATTTTCAAAACCCTCAGAAAAGTCAGACTGGTCTATGAGGACCTAAAGCAAGTTTTTTCTTTTTTCTTTTTTTGACTCAGAAAGTTGATCACCAAAAAATTTAGTGGGGTACACCAGCAGATTAACACCAGAAGGACAGTCTAGGAAGTCGCTAAACACTTTGATGGTAGGCGTTGGATGATTAGAGAGATGAAGAAGGATAAAGATGAATTCTTGATTGCGGAGACAGGAAAGGAGCTACTAAAGCACTGAGGTAAATTTACAAAATTTATAAATTCTTAATTAGGCTTGGTTGGAAATTTGTTGAAAGTGTACACATGAATCTGAAATATGGTATTTTTTTGACCCAAAAAAAAAAAAATCTGAAATATGGTATTTGAGTAGAATTTAATTAGAATTTTCTCTATGTTTTAAAAGTGCGTCTAAGAATTAGCCACCACAAAATCTGTTTGGACAGTAATACATTTATACAAATTAGAAGTACCAAAGTTCATTACATTTTAGAGTAAATATCATTTCTTTTCATGGGACTAAAAAGGACTATTTGGAAATTTGTGAGGGATCAAAATGTCCACCAATCGACCCTTATTCGTCCTTTTTATGGACTAAAAATGACTTTTTTTTATTAGGGACCAAAATGGGGTCCGTGTTTTTTACCAGGCACCAAAAAGGGTATTTACTCTACATTTTATCACCCAAAAAAAAGTTCCTTACATTTTACAGTTTTTTAAACGAGATCTTAATTAATAGATGAGTAGATGAGTACTAACCATTAATAGATGAGTACTAACCATTAATAAAATGAAGCTTCATAATGCATAAGCTTTATTTTCGATCAGCAGCAGCTAACATACATAAGCTTTATTTTCGATCCATAAATCTTAATCTATCTAATGCAATAAATGACTTAATACATTTGTGTGGTGTAATATAATGAAGCTTTTGTCATATGTTGGTTGTTCTCTTTTGCTTTCCCATTTTTCTTGAGTTGACCAATGGTTTTTCTCTAAGTCATGTGGAGAGACTATGGAGGAACTGAAAAAAGGATTCCTGCAGATCAAGTGTGAAACTACTTAATCAAGTTCACACTTAATCAATGGAAGTTAAAAGGAAAGACAGAAAGAAAGAAAAGGAAGAAAAAAAAAATACTGTATCTCTATCAATTTGAATATGGTTTCTTGGTATTCAAACTTATATTAGCTCTTATATATACTAAAACCTAAGAACGAGAAGGAAAAAAAAAAAAAAACCCTAAGAACGAGACACTATCTATCATGTCAAAGCTTAAGATGATATTGTACAAATCCTTTCCTTAAATTCATAATTTTAACTCATATTTGAAATAACAGAAAAAAGGGAAACTAAACATTTCAAAGTGACCATGGATAATACTACTTTCGGTCCTAAATATATGACAAACTTTACAGTGCAAATTGCACTACAAACTTTGTCTTATATTTAAAATCAGAGGGAGTAACACCTTTATAAACATTCTACAATTCAAACCATGTAGAAAGAAGGTAAAACCCGCCTAACATGTATATCTAAATAGAAGAATAACATTTGGACATTTCTTGAAACTCAGAATATGACATTCACCATGAGCCCAAATACAAAAACTCATTTTCTGCATAGCATCTAAATCATAGTACAATAATTAAAAGTTTCCAAAATATTAGTTTGTGGATCCACATCTAATCACATGCAATCTTAAAGGACTCAAGCCTTTTACCAGTTTACCAACCAACGACAGTTTAATCTAAAGTAAGAATTTAAATCATAGTTTACAAAATATAGGTCGTATGAGCGGCAATATACAATAAACCATCACATAATGAACCAAAAGAGGCTATATAGATATATGTAGCGATATCTATACCTCAAGAGCTCTTCTCGACGTCTCAGCACGGTAACTATAAAAAAATGTTAAAATCAAAGGGGTGAGATAATTGCCTTAGTGACCAGCATTTCTACTCATTTTATATATCAACATGTGCTAGTGAGGTGTCAAATGAGACAAAAAATAGTGGTGCATATAATGTCATTTACATGATCTCATAATCATACATATTTATTTATTCGAGTCTCACCCTAAGGAAGTATGCAACACAAGAGCCTAAAAAGGCTTGTCCCTCTCACCATGGAGACATACATACAAGCCACAAGAGCTTGTTCCTTCCTCTTAGGAAGGAAAAAAGCTGCAAGAGCCTATCCTTTTCTTTAGGACAAATGATACACTAGGCTTAGCCATGTAGGCCTATCCTAGTAAGGATAAATAACCAACCCAATGTACACTAGGGAGGTCTTATCACTTGATAGTATCTCTCTCCAACTATTCTCTATCAATCACACCCAACCAACATCACAATATGATTATCTCATTATTACTCATGGTCATGCTCTTGCAAAAATAATAATGGCAAAACCTCTTTCCTCATACTTTACATTTTCATTTCAAAATCACAAATCCCACACAATAATTTTCTCAAATAAATAATATATATCATATCAATAGAAAGTTCATATCACATTTCATCATCTCATAATATTAAAATCTCTAAAAAAACAAGACATTAGCATCTATTATAAGTGGAAAATGGTTATCTCTCATCAAACAAGGAGATATTACCACAAGTAATAAGTCAACACCAATAATTCATAATCAATCTACACCATTGCATAACCACATTAATAACTCCAAAATTTTCTTGGGTAATTTATTAATATTACATATACATATTCACGATACACACACATACCACCATATTCAACTACAGGAATAGTTAAATTTTTTAATTTTCCAAGTAAAGAGAAATTCTCAAATATCTCATAAACCATAACTAACCATTTAAACACCAATTTATATTTTCTCTAATCATTGAAATCACTCAATTAAATCTTGAACAACTTCCAAATAGCTTTCTTTAACAAAATCTCAAAATTCTCAAATTTAAGACTCCATTAAAATTCCAACCTTCAAATTTCAAGCTTAAATCTCAAACCTAAACCACCAAAAATTAAATAATACCTCCAACAAACTCAAATTTAATAGGTGAAAATATCATATATGTCAAAAATCCTAAACTTTTTAATTACAAAATAAATTTTTAAATCCTCAAGACAACCAATAATTAAATCTAACCCTATAGAAATTGACTACTAAAATAGCTCTACTATATAATGTTAAAACTCAATTCTTGTTCCAAACTCTAATCCAAAGATGTGCTCCAATCACTCTAAAAATATGCCCATTATAAAGAGCTAGTTGAGTAGAACAATGTTTATTAAGAGATTTTAGTGAACAGAAATGATGTTACTTACCAACATGGACCCTAAATATTGCCTTCAGAGAAGAAAAATAAATGGCGGACTAACATTTGGTGCCACTATTCCAGTACCCTCCGATTTAGAGATTATGAGGGATGATGAGAAAAATTAAACTCCTTTATTTTTATTTTTTTTTGGGGGGGGGGGAGTATCTTCTCCTCATCCTTTTTTTAATTTTCTCTCATCAGCCCATCTGAGTCATTGATTAGGAAGATAAGAGAGATGTTATAGTAGTATTATGATTGATTGGATGAATAAAATTTAGAAATAATAAGAAAATGATTAGGAGAGAAGCTCAACCCGAGGGAATTTCTTTGAATTAATACCCCCATGTGTCTTTAAAATGCTAAAGGGCCGGGCCCTTTTGCATAGTTTTTTTTTTTTTTGATACAAGGCTAGGGGAGGGGGATCGAACTAAGGACCTAAGGGGGGAATCAAATCCCAATACCACTGCACTACTAGTAGTGCTGGTCCCTTTTGCATAGTTTTAATTGTTTTTTTTAACTCAAAAATGTAATGGGCCAAGATGTTGAACTTAAGCCCATCTAATCTTTTTTTTCCTTTCCTTCTTTACACTTAATAATAATAATTCAATTCTTTCCTCTCTTGTTATTTTTTTTTCCTCCTATTCTCATAAATCATACTTTTCCCTTTAGTTAATTAATTATGTTGTAAGATTTCATTCATGATGAATTAATTTCTTTCTAAAATCATTTAAATTCTAGGAATAAAAATTAGATGTTACAGATAGCAGGGATGAATTCAATTAATAATAAACCGTTCCACAAGTATCCTACAAATATCATAGTCACCTTGACATCCTGCTGCACCTTTCCGGCTTCAAATCATTCATCTGAAGACTACAAGTTCGTGTCTTTACCTTTTCTTTATTTCTCAGTTCAATTGCTCGTTGGTTCTTTTTGTGGTGCATTTTTAAGTTACTAATTATTAGAGCTTAGATGAATCTGATAAATATAATTTTGGGTATGCTTGTGTGTAGTTGAAGTGATGTACATAAGTATTTTATGTTAAGACAAGGGAGAGTGAGAATTATTGTGTGATGTGTGATTAGTTTTTTCAGTTGATGCCAACACTCTTCTATTATACTCTTTCGGTGGTAAGAATTAGTTTGTAGTACTACACTTAGGTTCAAAAATAGTATATAATAGAAAACATAATATTATATTGGAATCCAATTGCTTATTTTTCCCATTTCTTTAACAATTGTTTTATAATCCACTGATGTGATCATGGGAAACAAAAACAAACTCATTCTCAATTTAACACACCTTTTACCCAGGATCCTTTCATTTTATGTAAACATTGATAATCATTTCTAGATTCCTTGCGTTTTGGCTCTAAATGAACTTTTCCACATATGGTGATCCTTATTCTTATAGTTATATGTCTCTTCTTTCTCTATTGCTCGTTTGCAGATTCTCCTACAAATGAAATTGACATAGTTAGACCCCAAAATCTTCAAATCTTTCAAGTTTAGAGAAATAATGCTAGCCTCGCGTTTGCAATGATTCAACATGCCTTAGACATGGGCAGGTACGATAAGGTAGCTATTACTACAGTAATTCCAATTTTACAAGGATTTGGAAATTCCGGCAATTGAGGACGACAATGATTATTTGAAAGTAATTCAACATGGGGCTCGCCTTGATGTTTTATGATCTAAACCATAGGCTTCTCCTCCTTTTGGAAAATAGGCCCACTATCCAAACCATAAGTGTTAAATTTTCAATTTGATCTTGATCAAGACTTATTTGACCACGGTGGGATCATTTAAGTAACATTCTCAAAAGTGATCACCTATATCCATTGGGTGCAAGCAAAAAAGGATTTGCTTTCCCTTAACCACGTCCTCAGTTCGAGGCGTGTAATGGACAAAATGGTGTTGGAGATCTTCCCCCATGACCATGGGCCCAACTCGGGGCAAATCCTGATTAGTCGGAACTGAAGTTCTGAGGAACCGGGTAAACAACGAAAAAAAAAGAAAGGAAATGATCCAAGAATGTTTGGATATGAGTTCTCAGATGTCTTGACGTAAACTTTCCATTGAGGTGCTGGTAGTCACTGCTTGCATTTGCTGCTCAAGTGCTTGAATTCTTCGTTCTGCCATTATGTTTCTTTCCTGGTTTCTTGTCTCCACCATGCAGCAAGAAGTGTGGCAGAGAATCGATGCTGTGATACCACTGATATTAATTGCCAATACTGATATGAAGAATTTAGGAAGAGAAATTGAGTAGAAGAGAGAAAGAGAGAGTCCAGAGAAGAGACACAAGAGTTTCTGAATATGCATATATTCCATTAGGCAACAACCACCTTACAATGTGAGAGGGATAACTCTTGTATAGAGAGGTTAAAGGGGTCCAGGGGTAAATCTACTCTAACCCTTCCTAATTAGGTTAAGGAGCTCAATTAGTATTGTGTTTGGCTAATGCTATTCTATTAATAGTTACCGCCACTCCCAACTATCATTGCTCTCCCCTTAACTATTCGCTTAACACTTACAATCTATAGGATTAACATTACAAATTCATATCATTAATCATGGCAGGATCATCTCAGTTCATATTAGAACAGTCTGCACTAACATTGAGAACCCACCAATCTTCAACCTTTCCAGTAAACTAATCTAGTAGAGCTTCAGAATCCTTATAGCCAGTTAATACAAACATATAATGATCAATGTGAGCTTGCAGATGCTGCAGAAGAAATAGGAAATCTAGAAGAACGTAAAAGAATAGGAAATCATATGCATACAATAAATTACTTTATAAAATTATATACACGAAAGCTAAAAGAATTAAGACTATCATGATTTATGAAGATATTATTTTCGAATGGGACGAAAACAGGAATAAACTAGTATGTTTACATAAACAAACTAGTCAAACACAGGAGATAGATGAAACAACAGAAATATTGTATACAGATGTTACTTTAATGTTATATGCAGTAAATCTATTAAAAGAAAGAATCAAAATTTATGAATCAAGGTTAACATTCGAAAATTTTATGAATCATACAGTAAATTATAATCAGAATGTGGCAAGAAGAAACAGGTGCAAGGAAATAAGAAAATATCTGAAAATGAAACTAGAAATCTTATCTCAAATATGAACAAAAACATAGAAAAGAAATAAGGATTAAGAATTTTGGTATCAGAGCCTAGTAACGACTTAAAAAGTAGAATTTTAGAAACATGACTGAAGTATTAGAAGAAATATTACAAAAGTTAGAACTTATAAATGAAAAAGTAGAAAAACTTTACAAAGCAAAAGGAAAACAAAACATAGACTACAACAAAATGATAGAACAGTATAACAAAAATCCTTACTATACTACAGAAACAATTCGAGGATGCTACCCACCACATGATCAATATAAAATAGATAGTTTGTATGCATGTCCTGAAAAAGAGAAGTTCCCTCATCTTATCACACCTTTAATCCACAACTAAATAATATAACAGACATGATCCATTATTTAATAAACCACATAAGCCCACAACAGGATAAAGAGATAGATGAATACAAGAACATATCAAACATTTAATAGAAAATATACAGGACAAAAAATACGAACAAACTTTAGAAAAGCTAACGGAAGTATTACAAGAATTAAAAGAAATAAAAAAGAAGAAATTATCTGAACGATGCATAACAATAAAAGATTTAGAAAAATTACTAGGAAAAACAAGCAAGAAAAGTGAAGAAACAAAAGAAATGATATTACAACCTGAAGGATTAAAATTCTATCCACCAAAATGGAACATTTAGACGAAAAGATAGAACAGCTCGAAAAATTATTTGCAGCATTAGAAATCCCAGAACAAGAAGATGAAACACAAGAAATAGTATATGGATACAGTTCAGATGAAAATCCTTATCAGAATAACCCATATTTCACTAAAACAGGAGGAGAAAGTTCTAGGAAAAGAAATAGAGAACGATACCCAGTATTATACACCAATAGGACCAGAAGACTATTTTATGTATAAACAAGGAATGAGTAGATACCGAAATAAATGGACAAAAATACCAGAAAAATACCAACCAAGGTTTAGCACGATAGAAAACAGAAGTCCTGAAGACATAGACTGTACTAGAGATACCAATAAGATTATACCGGAATGGAATAATAGGATTAACGCACTAATACAGCTGAATGAAGAATTAAGAAATTTAGCACCAAGAGAATTATTTAACTACATGATTCATAAAACAACAGGAGTAGTAAATCATCATTTGTTGAGTCTGTCACAACGAGAAATAAAAAGAATTGCAGTTACTAATGCCTTAACAACAATTCAGAACATAGTAAAAAGAAATCATAAAAGAATTTATTGGACAAGAAGTAGATGAAAGTGAAGCCTTTGCAGCAAAAGCCTTTTGGCATATCACAAATATGAAAATCTGTAATATGTGTTACCTAGAAAACTTTATATGCGAATATCAAGAGCAGTATTATCTTTTAACATAAACCCAAAAAACTATAGCCTTAGAAATGTTTTATACAAAACTGACAGAAGGTGTAACTACAAAAGTGGAAGAAATATATCAGAAAAATGTTCAAGAAGACCAGGTAGCTTCAACATTAGGAGGAAAAATCACTGTACTTAGAACATGGCTAGAATCACAATGTCTAGATAAAAAAGCAGATAAAGAAGCTAATATCAGTCTATGTTGTCAGAACAGCTACGACAAAGTTAATCAGTATGGTTGTAAAGAAAAACAAACAAATAGATATTACAAAAAACACAAAAAAAAGAGGTGGAAGAGAATACCGTATCACAAATACAAATCCACAAAACGATATAAACCATATATATATTTTAGAAATAGACGACAAAATAGGCAGAAATATAGACAAGAAAGAGAAAAACAAAAATATTGTCCTACTAAAAAGAAAAACTGTAAATGTTGGATATGTCATGAAGAAGGACATTATGCTAATGAAAGCCCAAAGAAAAGTCTGAAAAAACACAGGTCTTAAAAATAGCTTATGAATTAGGATACGAACCAATAGAAGACTCAGAAATAGGATCAGATGATGAAATATATGAATATGGAACAGACCAATCTGAAACAGATAGTCAAGAAGAAGATTCTGAATAAAGGAAATCCAAACGCTACTTTTATAAAAGTCAGGATAGACGACAGAACTATTTTAGCATATCTAGACAGGAGCAACATTATGTTTTGGGAAAAAGCACATAACAAAGAAATGGCAAAAAACAGAAAAACCTCTAAGGATAATTGTTGCAGATAAATCAAAACATGATATATGGTTTAGGGCAGAAGATATAGAAATCACAATAGAGGGATAAAAATTTATGGCTAAAACAATATATCTACATGATTCAGGATTAGACTTAATAATAGGCAATAACTTTCTTAAGCTATATCAACCATTTATTCAAAGAACAGAAACCATAAGTCTTAAGGCTCCAAGAACAACAGAACAAAAATCAAGATTAATAACAACAAAGATAGTCCATAAAAACGAAGTCTTATTCAGGATTTAAAGCAGCATTTAGAATTCGTAATATATAATATTCAAATAGAACAAAAATTAGAAGAAGTATGTAGTGAGAATCCCTTAGACCCACAGAAAAATACAAACTCAATAGAAGAAATATCTTCTTGATTGCTTCTTAAAATCCTTTTTTCCCAAGCCCTGGGAAGGTTTCCTAGCCAATAGTGAGCAGCACTTTCCTTCCCAAAAACACCAACAGTATGCAGTATTTTAAACCCCTCTCAAAAACAGTGAAAAATAGAGTCCCCCCCAAAAAAAAAAAAAAAAAATTAAAGCACACATACAGATGCAGTGGTGCAAAGTGAGCCTAAAGTAAGCTGATATTTCAGTCAAACAGTGAAAGTTTAAAGGAACAAAGAATGAGCGAAGAAAAGTACTAATATTCCATGTGCAGGCTGTTAAATCAAGAAGTCAAATAGCCACACACAGGAACATAGAATGAGCGAAGAAAAGTACTAATATTCCATGTGCAGGCTGTTAAATCAAGAAGTCAAATAGCCACACTTGCATTACAAAACCAATATCTTTATCCCAGTCCACAACAAGAACAGATCCTAATATTCGTCCAAATAGAACCAAAGGTTAAGTTATGAAGGTACTTGGTGCATATTATAAGTATGAGATGAAGAAGAAAGGATATGTGCAGATCTCAAAAGTGATCAAAAAATAACAAAATAGATTATCATAGGAAGAACGAAGTACATTCTACACCAGATTACAATTCATTTCATATCCTTGGTAGTACTGAAGCTCTTGCATACAACTACTTTTTTCTAGTGAACCGATGAGCTGCAGCAAGTAAAGGGAATAAAAAGTAGAATGTGGAGTTATAAATCCTTCACCAGTAATCCCCACATGAGCATTTACCATCCTTGAAATGATGAAACCTTTTGTTATCTCTGACAATTAATTCCCTTCCAACTATCCTGGACATGATCTTGATGGCATTATGACAGTCACCACATACACGAAGATTCTTTATAATTCTAAGAGGTGTTCTTGGAGGTGTGCTAATAAGACCATAGGCAATTGCTAGACGCTCACTGTGGTAGAGCAGGGCTTGCTCCTTCGCTTCTTGGTCAATGTCATGAAGAACATATCTTGTATCAGGAACATATCCAGCTTCTTTCATTGCACTCAAGGCTTTTAGCTTCTCATCATCCTTGTAAAGTGTAGGATTCTTATACTCAATAAGTCTGTTCTTTCCATCAAGCATGCTAATTGCGGTTCGCTTCTTTGGTGGTGGGGTAGGGATCTTATTGGCTACAACCTTCGATGGGTCAAAACTAACCATCAACTCCTCAGCATGGTCTTCAAGATCAATATCTCCATGTGTTCTAGCATAATCCCTCAACCTCTCCCAAACAGCCGATGTGGACTCAAAGGGCAACTTCTCTATATATTCCTCAGCTTCCTTAAGATACCCAGATTGACCTAGAACATCTAGAAGCCGCATATAATGCTCCATCCCTGGTTCAATCCCATGTTTACTTTTCATGGATTCAAAATAAAGGTAGCCATCCTCCACAGCTTCTGAACTAGCACAAGCTGATAACACAGCTAAGAAAGTCTCTGAAGTAGGTTCCAAGGCCTGCTCTTTCATCTGCTCGAAAAATTGCAAGCCCTCATCTCCCATAGTATTATTTGCATACCCATAAATCATCAAGTGCCAAGAATCCATATTTTTATTGGCCATGTGATCAAACACTCTGCGGGCATCAATCATGCTTTTGCACTTCCCATACACCTCAAGCACCTTATTATTCAATTTGAGATCACTCCTAAATGTAGACTGCAAAAAGTAATCATGGACCTTTTTTGCATCCTCAAGAGATTTTGATTTACCACACAAATCAATCAGAGTATCAAAACAATTAGCATCAGCTTTCACCCCTTTATCCATCACTTCAATAGCTTCCTTAACCTTCCCCTCTTGGCACAATCGGGTCAAATCCATAATCGATGGAGGTGGAGATGAAGGGGGTTGGCTTTCAATGGTTTGACCTTGATTAGGAACTTGATTGCCCAACTGGTTAGGACTTTGAAATTGAGGAACCGATTGACTGACATTTCCACTTTGTGGATACCCTTGGGTCCGATTGTTAAACTCGTTGTGGCTTCCAGTTTGTGGGTATCCCTGGTTTTGATTGTTCCATCGAGTAGGTCGAGTGTTCGGCTGAAAATTAGGGTTCTGAGGGCTAGCCTGATTAGACCCTGGATATTGGGGATAGCTCTGATTCTGGGGATTCCATTGACTAGGATTTCCTTGCGGAGCATATCGCCGCCCTGAATCAGGATACTGCCTATTCTGAGGAATCTGATTCTGATTAGAAGGATATCGACCTGGAACATTCTGGACGTGGTTACCTTGATAGTTGGGATTCCCTTGTTGAACGTAGCCCTGGTTTTGTGCATGTGAGTTCAATTGTTCAGAGCTCCCACCTTGAGGACCACCCTGCCATCGCGGGTCCCACTGGTTTGGGTCTCTGTTATCCCCAAAAGCTCTAGGATCAGATGGTGGTTGATGAGGATGAGTTCTCTGATACTCATTTGGGATGGCGGAAGTGCTCAAAGCTTTGCCCAGGATTTGATTATAGTAGTTGCTGTAGATGAAACAGGAAGGTTGTATGTCATAGCGTACCTTGAGGAGGGAAGAGAGCATTGTGCTTCGTGCCCGTTGAATCGCCGTGAAAGACGCCATATCCAAGTGAAGTGAACAAAGTACAACCAAAACGCTCCGTTATAAACCCTCGCACAGACAGCCGAAGACGAGAGAAGGCGGAGGAGAGAAGAATAATAAAGATCCGCTGGTGTGTCAAAAACCTCAAGATTCCTGAACTCGGTAAATATCAGCCGTTTGATTGTACGGATGTCCCAGATGATGCCACTTCGCTATATTCGCTTCAATCTGAAATGTAAAAAAAAAAAGAGTATTAATTTATTTGAAAAACACCCCTCCCCCACCAAAACAACACTCGATAGCAAGAACTTGCTTCATTAATCACACGATCATTTTACAACACGGACATCACAGGAAACTTAGTTCAGAAATAAGAACGGCTTCGAAAATCTAAGAAATTACATATAGAGCGCATGCCTAAGCAAACTGGGAAAAAACCGAACATGAAGCTTCGATCAGAAATCGTAGGCAACGAAGCGAAACAAATGGCAATAATCAGAAAGGAAATCATACCAATACATCAACATATATATTCAAAAGGCGAAATAGGAAGTATGTCTTTAATGCTCAAACTTCTTGAGTATTCAGATCGTCAAACCATGGGTAATAACAAGAATGCAAAACATATTTAACTTGACCGCATTCAATTCAGTACGGCATAGTTTTTAAATAATCCAAGATTACCCACCAATTCAATCAAAGATATCAATAGGGTGATATATATATATATATATATATATATATATATATATATGGTATTCGCAAGATTTTAAGAAGATGACGAGGGCAAAGTAGAACACCCTAGGGCTACATTAGTCCAAAACCGAGGGAAATTTCAAGTGCGAAATAGAATAGGAACAAAACAGCAAAGTTTAGATAAATAGGAAGCACCCCAGAAGGCAACGTAGCTCGACCAAAAATTACACTAACTTCCAAACCATAGAACTATATATTTTCGAATATGATATTTTGGGAACTAGTATATCCATGAAAACGAACGAGAAAACTTATAAGAGGGTTAGAGAAGAACCTAATTAGATTGTGACGAAGAAAACCGTAAGCATCAGCATGATTGATGCAGCAATGAAAAGAGAATTAGCTAAAAAATAGATGAAGCATTGAAGCGTAAGCGTAAGGCTCATAAGTTTCTTGCAATACCAGTTTCAAGATTTGCATCAAATCGATGAAAAGAAAGAAGGGGGTTCTTATTAGTGCTGCATCATTAAAACCTAAAAAAGTCTTAAGGTATTTTCGGAATAATAATAGAAAAAGAATAGGGGCACCTCAGTCCACTATCACACTAATTTTTAAAATCCCTCCAAATCCGTCTGATTTGGAAGGGTGCGTTTTTTAGGGGAGGGAGGGGGAAATTTTAAAAAATTCTCCTTCCCCTCCTAAATATAATATGATTAGCCAAACAAGGGGAGGGGGTCAAAATCCTTCCATCCTCCTCCCCTCTCTCCGATTCCTCAAACCAAACAGACCTAGGATAGAAAAAAAGGGTTTAGATTAAAATGACCGCAGGACTAGAAATAAAAACCCATAGAATTAAGGAAAAAGAAAACTTAAATGCAAATAAGGAACTGACCTAGCAGAAGACAGAGATTGAAAGCGACAGAGGAAGACGGAGACTGAAGACGAGGCCTGAAGCTACGAGAGAGGAAGACAGAGTCGGAAGCTGAGACGGAAGGCAAGAGAGGAAGACGGTCGACGGAGGCTGCAGCCTGCAGGCGAGTAGGCGACAGAGGAAGACGGACGCTCGGCGCGAAGGTTCAGAGATGTGAGCGAGTGATGAATCCGAGATCCGGCTGTTCGACTGGACAGGGTTTAGAATTGGAATCGATCGTAGATATTTACGCAGGGGGCTGATTTCGGTTTTTAAAATTAATAATTATACTGAGAAAAAAATTAATTAATAATAATATGGTTTAAAATTATAATTTTTTTTAAAAGTAAAATACTCTAAACTCCCATACATTTTTCCTTGATTACATATATCTACTCACTACTATCAAAAGGGAGCATAAAATTCAAACCATCAACTCCGCTAAAAATATTTTAGAAAGTGTTACGGATTTATATAAGGCCCATTAATGATGCGGCCCAATAACAGGTAGATCTATCATGATCACCAGCAGATCAGATAAGATCATAACCAACCTACAATCAAGGAGATAATCAAGGGAAATCTCTATCACAAGTAGAGGGCCCATGAGCCCAAGACCAACAGGTACACTCTATAAATACGAGTTAAACCCTAAAGGTACACATGTTCTATCTCTACGCTCTCTCTCAATTGCATATACTGCACACAGAGCACACACCCCACGCCCTTTGGCTAATGACCATCCAAGATCCTCGAACTACGTGGACTTTGATCCTCTTCGTAGTACGTAGGCCCTAGGAATCGCTCCTAGGTCAAGTCCCAATCAACATCAACATCCTAGCCCTCGGGGCTGGGACAACTGTGTTCTACACCGAGCAGTGGGCGCCGTCTGTGGGGACGATAAATTTCGACTCCCATGACCAAAGATGGTCAGAAACTTCCCAAATCCAAACTGCAAACCGAACAATCACGGGGTTCATAGTTAGGGTTTGGGATCTCAACGTAGCAAAAATTTGGTTCAAAGACGTGACTCATTTGGAATTAATCCAATTTCATCCGGGCCACCCAAGGAACCATCTTTGAGCAATAATCGAGATTAAGCCCTAACCTCGATTCCAATCTGTGAGGAATCAAAACTCTATCAGCCACATTCACATCTCCTTCAATAAACGGAACGTGAGCCGTCTGCAACTGAGTGTGCGAAGCTTCAAAGGGCGAAATCGCAGCAAGCATCAAGGAGATCACCGTGGGGCTCATCTGAGAGGCTTCGTCGCAGGCGATCGTGCAGGACTGCATCGTTTGGAGAGAAAAATTGCAAGCTTGATATGGTTTAATAACCAAAACTTTCTGATCGATGGTAAAATCTTTGGCAGAACCCAGGAGAGAAAAACCATCCGAGTCTTCATCGGCGGCGGTGGATCTTCGTGTGAAGAACTCGAATGTTCCTGTCTTGAAAGCAAGGGCCAATTTCTCGGAGCATCTCGAAGACTCGAGGCGTTTTGGTGGAGGAACCATTGATTTTGGGGAGCATCAAGACCGAGATTCAATTCTTCTTTCTCACCGAGAAAGTACTCCGCAAATCGTGTGATTCCTCTGCGGAGTCTTTCCACCGGATCGTGCTTTGAAGGCCGAAATATAACTACACACCGGCTCGAGTTTCTCACAACAATACTCACGAACCCTAACTCCATTGCATTTGGATCGTTCGAAGTCCCCTGTAATTTGTGGCGTTAGGTCATTTAAGTTCACCTGAGCGTCCGAAGTTTGGGTGGTCAAAATGCTTCTTCTTCGCTGTGCCGCCTAATCGATAGTGTATCATTGTTTCTCTTCGGGATTCATATGGTCGCTTCGGTTTCTTCAATTTATCTCCAAAATCGGGATGAAATATCTATAGATTCTTTGTTGAGGTTGCGTCTTGGGGTTCCAGAGCTAGCCAGTTGAAATTTTCAATTCTACCATTAATTTTGCTCTCCGGTTCAGTTCGAAGTCTTGCTAACGTTTGAAACATCATCGAATTCGCTATTGGAATCGTTGTTCCAGGAATCTGCATGGCAACGACATCCTTACTTTGTTGGGATTACACACGTGGACCTTTCGCAAAGATAAAAGATTTCTCACAGGACCTAAGTGAAACTCTTGAAAAGTCTCACACAGGGGACTAAATTGAAACTTCTGGGCAGATCATGGAGTCACACGGAGCAATTCAATTACATAATACTTCTTGCCGATTCAGAGCAAACCCATGACAATTTAAAGTATTTTAGAAGCTACATCAATTCAAAGCTCTCACGTGGTAGGACCCATTTCATTTTTTATATGTACTACATACATAAATTATGATGTCATATAGTGGGCATGAATTATGCACACCAAAAGCCGGGTTGACATATCGATTAAATTTAATCTGGTTAAAACCCCTCCAAGTTTTTAAACATGTAGGAATCCGAGGTACATAAGCCCGTTTCGAAAATCATTTTCAAGTTTATTATATACAAGAAATACGCGCTCTCAATTCGACCCCGCATAAATCGGGAGGTTTAGTCCCTATGAAAGGGATGAAGGCGGATCCTGTTACACCGAATAAGTTAAAACCCGGCTCGAGTAAATTTGAAGACTTACCCTTACACCAAACCGGTTAGGACCCTAGCTCAGCTAAAGTTTTGAAGACGGACCCTGTTACACCAAATCAGTTAAAATACGGGATCCGAGTAAATTTGAAGGCATACCCGGCCATACCAAATCAAGTTAAAATCCCGACTCGCCAAAGTTTTGAAGACGGACCCTACATACACCGAATCGGTTAAAACTCTGGCTCGTGTCGCACCAAACAATCCCACCAAGTCTATTTACATGTATGAATCAGAAATAATAAACCTGTTTCTCGGTGTTAAAGTAAATAACCCGAAACTCGATGTTAAAGTTAATAACCCTAATCTCTGTTAAAATTTATAAACCGGAATCTCGATGTTAAAGTAAATAGCCCTAATCTCGGTGTTAGAGTATACAACCCGAAATCTCGGTTTAAAGTATATAAACCCGAAATCTCGGGTCACCTCGTCCTGAGCGGAAAGTAACACATCCTGGCGGCCCGTAAGCTCGAACTACCAGCCGGGGGCAACAGAGTGACATCGATTGGTTGAAGCGGAAAAACATGTTATCAATATCCGCATTAAGGCAAACCGAGAAAGTTTAATGCAAGCTCTGACAAGAGCTCGGGCAAATTGCTACGAAAGCAAGTTCTGATTCAAGGGATCTCGGAAAGCGGTGAATGAATCTCGGCGGCTCGTAGACCTAAACTACCGAGCTGGGGGCAACCATAACGGACACGAATCCGTGGTTACGACACCCAAATTGGATAAACAAGTCCAGTGGTTACGACACCCATAATGGAAAAACAAGTTAAGGTTACGACACCCACAATCGGAGAAACGAAGTCCTGGTCACGACACCCGAATCGGACCTCTGGTTACACTTAATACGTGCATCAACTTGGATTGTCTCGATATGACAACCGTCATTGTCAAATGCTAAAGTTTGCATAAATTGCGTGATCTTATTCGTGGAGGTCGGATCGAATTCGTGGTTACGACACCCAGACGGATCAAACCCGGTTACACTGAATCCAACAAAGACAACCCTAAGTTACAACTAGTATAGTTGAAATCTGCTCCGTGTAAAGTTACGCATGGGAGTCCACCTCCAAAAGAAAAAGAAGGCGGACTCTGCTACACTTAATATAGTTAAAGTCCGGCTCCGTGTGAGGTCATCGAACCGGTTTTGATCCAAGTGAAGCCGTCATCACAAGCTGCGCAACTCGTCCGCTTCCAAATTACGCAAGGCCGTTGTTATCAGCCCTTGCAAATATTTTGGACGCTTAACGACGTGCTACGTAATCGACAAGGGAATGGACAAAGACTCGTGTTACTCAACTCAAGTCACACTTTGAGCACGGGGCACAAAGCTAACAGGGCCAACGAGCCCGGTATTTAAATTACACGAGGCGCGTCATCGCCTTGTACCGACACCGAGGTCCATAAGCCAGTGAACCGACACCGAGGCACATACACCCTAAATATTTTGATGCATCGAAATTGACACCGAGATAAGAAGACGGACAGTCATGCCGGACACGATCGAGTCAAAATGTTTGAGTAGATGTCATCCTCGCGACCGAAGCTAAGCATGTGGCCGTCGCCCTTATTTTGGTTAGATACTGGAAAGACGACTCCTGTCATCGTAGCGCGGTATACGTAAAACGTAAGACACCCTACTAATAAACCCGGTCTACTACACCGTAAGAGTACTAAGCTTTGACTCTAACTATCGAAGGACTCGGGCGGTCTAGAACATAACTACGTGCGATCTATGCATAAAAGTTAAAAGTACAAATGGACTAACTACTTGAATCTTCATTCATAAGGTTAAGCGTTCAAAAGTACAATAAAGCGGCTACAAACTATTACAAAGCCGCACCATACGCCGAACAAAAGGAAAGAGAAAAGAAAATGTACAACTCTCAACTTCGAGGGCCGCTCGACCACAGGCGCTTGGACAAAAGCAAGTCAAGCCGGACAGACGAAATCCATCCCCCGTCCGCGGGAGCCGTGTGTCATGTAGACAATCATGGCGTAACCGGAGGGCGTTCCCGAGAGTCACGCGGGGCCACCACGCCACCCCGGATCCTCGTAGGGCGGGACACGAACCCGCACCATGATCCGTCCGAAATCACTATTGGCCCCATATCTATCACCTCGGACCCTTAGACGTTGGTTCTCACCACGCCTTCCTAGTGGCCGGAGTTCATTACCCTGTCCCCCTTTGGCCGCTTGAGAATCACCACGGTATTTCTCAAACCGCTCTGGCCGTCATCATGACACTTCACGAGACGTAGGATGTCACCCCTCCATCGGACCTTGCGACGCTACCACGCACTCCGTGGAAATGAGTTCAACAAATTGCGCCTGACACACAGCGTCGGGGACTCGGCAGGTACCTCTGCGACGTATTCAGACATCATACACCCCGCACCAAAACCTTGAACTACTGGGTCGGGGCATCTGTTACGGATTTATATAAGGCCCATTAATGATGCGGCCCAATAAGGTAAATCTATCATGATCACCAGCAGATCATATAAGATCATAACCAACCTACAATCAAGGAGATAATCAAGGGAAATCTCTATCACAAGTAGAGGGCCCATGAGCCCAAGACCAACAGGTACACTCTATAAATACGAGTTAAACCCTAAAGGTACACATGTTCTATCTCTACGCTCTCTCTCAATTGCATATACTGCACACAGAGCACACACCCCACGCCCTTTGGCAATGTACCATCCAAGATCCTCGAACTACGTGGACTTTGATCCCTCTTCAGGGTACGTAGGCCCTAGGAATCGCTCCTAGGTCAAGTCTCAATCAACATCAACATCCTAACCCCTCAAGGCTAGACAATCTGTGTTCTACACCAGAACAGAAAGATATTGTTTGATTAAAATGAATGTTAGAATAAATTTAATTTATTAATTTACCCTCTATCCTAATAAATCGCTAATTCTAGTAAAAATGCTTTTGAATAATTTAAGAATTATTTTACTTTCTCTTAATATTATTTTTTAAAAACAATTATTTGTTTAATGTTTTAATCATATTGACACAAAATTTAAGTAATTAAGTTAATGGAAGACCTTAAAAGCTTGATTGAAAATTGATATAAAATCCCACTTAGAGATATTGTGGATCCTACTAGGTTGCTTATTTAATTTACAGCTATTGGCATGTGTTATTTAGCCATCTCTGTAGGGAAAATAATAATTTTGTGGATTATTTTGCTAAACTCTCATGTATTAATAGGTATTTTTTGCATCTTTGATCAACAACCACCTCCTGACAGGCGGTTGTTGATGAAGGATCCAAAGTTTGTTGCTCTTTTTTGTATTGCTCTTGTGATGATGAAGAAATAAACTCTGAATTTATTTTAAAAATATATAAAAATTTATATAATTATAAAAGTAATCAAATAAGTATTTCATGCTACCTCTCCAAATTTCATGTGCAATCATTATTTTAACTCTGCTCTGTTGGCTCAGCATTTCTTAGCTCTTTATGAACTCTCCATGTTGATGTAGATTTTACCTGAAAACGGAAGGAGAATGAAAAATCGTAAATCGTAAAATCGTAACGTAGTAAAAACGTAAAAAAATCATAAAAACAGAAAAGCGTTTGGAAAATTAGTAAAATCGCTTTAATAAAAAAAAATCGTAAAAACGTAAAATCGCAGTGATAAAACGAGTTTTTAACTACCATGCTCTCAACCAACAATCATGCCTCTCGACACATATATATACTGGTTCCGCATTTCTAAGAGCTATTAACACGACATAAATAATAAATATTACTTATTATTCATACTCTCATAATATCAACGTAAATTTATTCATAGTTTGACATTTTATAAATTTTAAATTAATATTGACATTATCTCAATCTTTTATTATTGTACTACGATACTTCAATCTTTGACATAATTTAGTAAATTTTTTTGTCATTTAAACCTACACAATATTATCAAATATAAAATGGGTTTAATCTTTTTTTTTTATTGCGGTAAACAAAATTTATTGTATGTCAAGTTATATAAATTAGGAAAAATACTTAATGATATAAATGAATCAATATCTATGTTAATAATTAAATGATATATTAATAATATAATTAGGTTGATGTTAATGGAAAATAAAGTAAACAATTGATTTTGACGGTTTTAATTTTGGTGGAAAATAAATTCAATTTAGCTTTAAAATAGAACATGGGAAAGGAGGCACTATAGAAACTTAGGATTGTTTGGTATGAGGGGGAGTGGAGGGAAAGGAAGGAGAAAAAAGAATATGAATTGAAATTAAAGAAACTGAAGAAAGGAGGTTATAAAATTTTAATAAAGAAAAAATGTAACAAAAAAGTATGAAAAATTAATTAAAAATTGTTAACCCCGATTCTTTATTTTTTTTTTAATTCAACTTATAAAATTTTTATCTACATTCCCCTAGCCTCCAAATCCTTCACACCAAACAAAATATTAAAAAGTTTAACCAATAATTATTTATTTATTTTTAATTATTATTTTGAAATTTAGTCTTTCTAAATCGTTTAGTTTTCTTAAGATCCTTTAACGTAAATATTATTTTCCTTTGTCTTTCTCTTAATTTTCCCTTATTAGTATTGGCATCCACTTGGTACCGTTGACATGCCAAAGGTTTTAATGACAATTAGCTTCTCTTACTATCTAGTGTAACTATCCATTTTTTTCCTTAATAATTTTCAAATTATTTAATTTCATTTTATGTTAGTTTAATTTAGGGATGTCCACGGACCAGACCAAACTGGGTTGGGAGTCAACTAGAGGTTTAGTCCAGGTAGCACCTTAGGCTGGGCAAGTCAGCCCGAGGTCTGGTCTGGTCCAGCACCAGTCCGAGCTCGGGCTGGACTAGTCTAACAAACTATTAGGACTGTTCCAAGCAGTTTTGGACCTATTTGGAAAAAAAAAAAAAAAATTCCTTCTTGGGAGGCAATATATTTCAGCTCGTGACTTGCCTTCCGAAGGCTTGAATTAATCCTAATAAGACCATAACAATACCTATAATAAAAACACAAATCACAAAACATTAAAATTCAATCATAAATCCATAATAATCTCCAACAATATTCAACAAGAATAAAAAACAATATTCAAGTTACTTTAATGCAATCCATAACAATCTATTAAACACATTACGGTCCTAATTATAGGAGAGTATTAATCAAGTAAGGAAACAACAATTAAAAACCAGATAAACTATTGCATAAACAAAAAGGAAAACTTGCCAAGCAGAGGTAGGTATAAACAAAATGGAAAACTTTCAAATACAGAGTATCCTGCATCAACTTTAAGTTTAACCATAATCGATTTATCATTGTAGGCATGTTTTTTGGTTCCTAAAGTACTAAAATACAATAGCCTAGCTAGGATCTAAACAACATATAAGTTACTTCCCAGAATCTCTCAGCAACTAGAAGTAGCATATGAACATAGCCCCAGATGATTGGACACAGCTTCAATTCATTTTCACTCTCAACTAAACGGTAAATAGCTATATTTAGCTTTTTTTTATTCCTCAGATAATAAATAACCTTAATAACAGCAATAATACTTTTCTCTTACCTCCCCAAATCTGTAAATATACCGTTCGACCAAGAAGCATACGAAGGACAATGACCACAGAAGCAACAGAGTGGGTAAGGAAGAATGAATACATATTCCATTGTTACGCACTATTCTAAAGCATTAAATGAATAAGAAATCAGTGGGTAAGGAAGAACAGAACCTTACTAGAGTTCTGCGGTCGATTCGCGTCGCTGCTGTCAGATTGAGGACTGAGCCAACTTTTACCAGAGGTCTGAGGTCGATTAGCATCGCCGCCGTCGCATCTTTGGATTCGAGGTCGAGGAAAAGCGGACGGAGGTCGAGGTCGAGAGGGAAAGTGACTTCGGGTTTCTGAGATTTAAATCGAAGCAAGAAGAAAACCGACGGAGTGGAGAGACGAGAGACTAGAGACGAGAGACGGAGGTCGAGAGATGAGAGACGGACGAGAGACGAAGGTTGAACTTTGAGTGAAGATTGAAGTCGCGTAGATTTTTTTGCTCAAGAGAGTCGCGTCTATCCTGAACTGCTGAACCTGACAAATTGGGGATTTAAATTTTTTTTTTGAAAAAAACTATCAGGCCGGACCGGATCAGTCTAAGGGTCTGAGCCCTTGGACCAAACTACCAATCTGATCTGGTCTGCGTAATAGTACCATCCAGGACCAGCTTTTTTTTTAAAGGACTGGGTCGGATGGGATTGGACTGGGTCGGGTCACCTAGATTGTCACGCTTTTTGGATATCCCTAGTTTAATTATTTTCTTAACATATGAATAAGCATAGAAATAGGTTAGGTAAGACTTTGACTAAATATGTCTGAGCCTGTAATGGGAATATGAAGCATAAGCCTAGGCTTAAGCCTACATACATGTTTTTTTTTAAGCTCAAACATGAGCCTACATGAGGCTTAGCCACCTAAACTTATTTGGAAATCTACTTACAATATAAACCTTTCAAAAGGCCTCATATTGTAAGCCTTGAAGACCATAAGTAGGTTTTAAGCCTACAAAAACCTATATAAATGTAGGCTTTTGGTAGGTTTCAAAGCCAACATGTATGCTTTAAATATGTTTAAATTATATATACATAAATGATATAAATAAAATTATATTTTTGTATAAACATGTCAGATCCTAATAAAATAGACCTGCCTATTTACATATTAAGACCTTTAAATAGACATTATGATTTGACCTTTTTGATAAACACGTTAGGTCCAACAAGCCTGTAGGTAGAGGGAATGGCTTCTCTCCGCTGCCCCTTATATCCGCTGCCATCCTTTTCTTTCCAGCGACGTCGTTTTGTGTGTGTACAATGACTTTTGGAACTTGCCTCATGTCCTCACAATCTGACCAAAATCTACTTTAATGTTTTCATTGTTTCTTTTCCGCTGAAGATATTATTTTAATCTTTTAATAGTTAATAGTAATAAATTATATTCTGAATTTATGTTTTTATTTTTCAATTTAATGACAGGATAAAACATTTCACCGTTTTCTAACATTTTCAATTTTTATGCTTCTTTAATAAATTTACAGAGTTATTTACTTAAACAAATAAAATTAGATAGAGAAATATGAACATCAATATGGACATATTAGAAAATAATCGAGAAATATGAAAACTATATCTTATATTATGACTCAGATCAAATTCCTAAATATGTCTTATATTAAGGATTATGGAATATTATATCTAATTTTATTTGTTTAAGTAAATAGCTCTGTAAATTTATTAAAGAAGCATAAAAATTGAAAATGTTAGAAAATGGTGAAATGTTTTACCCTGTCATTGTCATTAAATTGAAAAATAAAAACATAAATTCAGAATATAATTTATTACTATCATCATCAATATAACACACTAAACGTCTAAGCGATTAAGCCATTGGTCCACATGTCTTCCATACGTGGCATATTCTTTATAGTTGATTGGTCATAAGCTAGACGTTCATAGATAGAACCACGTGTTCGTTAATATCATTTCAACACCATTTTCCAAATCTTTTTCTATTATTCATAAGCATTTTCAAACTTCATCTGCATGGTATTAATTGCTTTTGTTCCCCATTAATCTATTACACTTACGGCATTCCCAAGAAAATTCCACGTCAAGACTTTCCTCATATTATTAAGCTGTTGTGAAGCATCATTTCAAACGGCAATGTTTAGTCATTGGTTATTTGATCCCTCACTTCAACAAAGATACCATTTATCGTGTGTATATTTCCCATGAATCAGTGCGTATTCCCATGCAAAGAGCATGGGGGACTGTCGTTATTAATAAGCTCTATCGAACCATTGGCCAGAACTAATCGGCATCGTTGTTAATGTTTTCCATCATTTCCCAAGCTTGCATTGGCAAGCTGTGGCTATAATATAATCCGAGAGAGGTTTACATTTTGACGATAAATTGCAAAACTCGATTCAGTTTAATCCTATTTTCAACAATTTCCATATTGGATTACAATGAGCACTTCTATTTTACTTTCTTTTCTTGCGCTGGATGGAAAAAACAACCATTGGTCTATCATTGCAAAGGTCGTGTCTAACTTCTGGGATATTCCGTACACCAAGATGCATTCCTATTAGTGAGCATCGACGGAAAATTGTAAGTACACTCTATTTTCTATTTAGGTATTTGATATTTTATACTTTGAAGTAATTAATTAAGGTTCTCATCCGCGTTTGCAGGTAGAGTGCGGGAAGTTCTGAAGGATCAATTGAGTGGGCTACCTTTGAGCGGACCCATTCCGGCGAAATCAAGGGGAGTGAGAGACAATGGATTAACCAAAAAGGCGCAAGTAGCGGTTAGACATTTATTGCCTTTATTACTTGTTTTATGCACCACCATATTTATTTTATTTTACATGTCTAATAAGCTATGTATTTTTGTGCTTGTAGAAACCTTTCGGAAGGCATCGCGGGAGAGAGGGTCGCGGCTTGGTGTCGACCCCGCATCCTCTCATCCGACAATGAGAGTCATTCTTTGAGGCCGCGAGCGATTTAACAAGAAAGGGAGAGTCTTTGGATACGGTGCCTCTGTGGCCGACCGAAGCAATCAAAGCGCTCCTCATCCGGCGGTGAAGGTGTTTCTCCGGTACACGTAATACATTTCATATTGATAATTTCCATTCTCTTGTCTATTCAAATGAAGTACAAATAATAAATGTACTTCATAATGTATTTGCGAGATGGTGAAGAAGATGAAAGCGTTGGTGGAGCGGCAAGCAACACGGATGAGTCGGCAACGGGACATCATGAGGCGGGAGATGCTTCGGAACGGGAGAGGATGGAGCGGGCAATGAATCGAGAACGGGAGAGGATGGAGCTTGCGATGCAACGAACGGGAGAGTATGCGGCGACGAGATGGATCGGTGCAAGCGGAGATGATGAGACAGATGCGGAATCAACTCCTGTCTCTAATGACACAAAAGGGTTCGGGGTCGGCTCTGGTGATGATGACCATGCGGGTGATGATGATGATGATCACAATGCTGATGTTTAGACTACTTTTTAGTATTTGTTCCTTACAACATTATTATATATATTTTGTTTTCTCTGTTTAAACTCTTTTTATTATATTCATGATACTTTTGCATTCAATTTTCAAGAAAAAAAATTAAAAAAATTAAAAAAATTTAAATTTAAAAAGATTCAAAAAATTTAAAAAAAAAAAATTTAATAATTTTGCTACGGATTTAAAATTCCGTAGCAATTTGCTACGGAATTTTATCCGTAGCAATTTGCTACAGATTATCAATCCGTAGCAAATTGCTACGGATTTATTTCCGTAGCAATTTGCTACGATTTATTTCGTGTAGCAATTTGCTACGGAAAACAATCAGTAGCAAATTGCTCTGATTATGATTCCGTAGCAAATTGCTACGGAAATTTTCAATCCGTAGCAAATTGCTACTGAGGTTTTTGCTACGGAAAAATCAGTAGCAAATTCCGTAACAAATCGATTTTGCTACGGAATTTTGGCATTTTCCGTAGCAAAATCGATTTGCTACGGAATTTGCTACGGATTTTTTCCGTAGCAAAAATCAATTTTTTTTGTAGTGAATATTGTTCTTGTAGATTCAAAGGTGTATTTTGTTTGTGAAGTTTCCCCAGCCCCCAAATATGTGATGTTTATATCAGACCTTAGGAATTTATCATGTTTTCGTCCTGCTTGTAGGGTTATTTATGCTTGGCTGTTTTGCGGGACATAATGCGTAGACTTTTTGGTGTCCTTATACCAGGATTCTGTTTCGTTTTGAAGAATTTTTCTGTTGAACATGGGTGTAATCTTATAAACCATATGTGATTGGTTAGTTGTCATTGCAACAATCAGTCTTTTACGTTTAGGTTATATCATTTATACCTTCTTTTAGTGAATGATTAATTTTCTTTATAATAGTTTTAGTATTCAAATGTGTCTTGATACTCACTTAGTACAATAGTTTTAGTATTCAAATGTGGAGGTTGATGTTAAGATAATCTATAATTAAAATATTATTGAAACCGTGCTACCGCTATTTAAAATACTAACATTTTTAAAATGTTTCACTTGTAGGAACACACACCGAACATAATAGAGGTACAATGTTTTGTCTCCCATCTTTTTCAAAGTACCCCTTGTGTTCTCATCCTTCATTTATTTGATATTACCGTAGGAATCTAATACTTCAAGGGACATTGCCATCACATCCTCTCAAGGGAATGAAAGCATTGATTGATGACGTCAATACATTTTCCCAAACGATAACACCACTTGACGCTAACACAAAGAGGAAGACTCGGAAATGATCTTCCAATCATTTGTGAAGACCTTGGCCTTCTTGAGATTTGCACGCCAAAATTAAGCTCCACCAAACTGTGAAAAACATAAAGAAGGAGAAATGAGATTTATAAATTCAGCATTTAATTTGTTATTATTATGCTTTCAAGTTTAGACTTATGTAATTCGTTTTGTTATGTTGATGACAACTTTTTCTTATATGTTTTATCCATCGTCAAATATATCCATCTAAACCTCATAGCCATTCAACCATTGGTCCATCTGTACAACCAACATGTCGATTTCTTGGCCTGTGATTGGATCTTATCTGGATTCCTTCCCTAATAATACATGTGGCTTCATTTTTATATAATTAACTGTTAGCATACAAATTCAACCCTACTTTGATATCCATTGGGTATTACAGTCGACATTCCAACTATCATATTTAATAGCGTATATTTCCGATGATTCCTTTGTTTTCCCTATGCATTGGCATGCTGTACATCGTAATTCTTTTTCAGAACTAATGCATAATTGGTTGAAGTAACCGTCCACCTTAATTGAACACAGTTAATGATCTTTCATCATTTAAAAGTTCACAAAAAGAGTCCCGGTGCTATATATTCGTTTGCTCCTGACATTTGTACACTCTCAGTTGCAAAACTCAATTATTCTGTTCCTCTTACATATAATTCCATTTCAGACTAGAATTTGTCAAGAGAAAATTGAGAGAATTCAATGCTAGCCATAACTTCGAACTTGTGTAAGGCTGATGCAAGCTTTCGACGTTTTCTCTTCATTCTCAACTATTAAAAGATTAAAATAATATCTTCAACGGAAAAGAAACAATGAAAACATTAAAGTAGATTTTGGTCAGATTGTGGGGACATGAGGCAAGTTTCAAAAGTCATTGTACACACGCAAAACGACGTGGCTGGATAGAAAAGGATGGTAGCGGATATAAGGGGCAAGGGAGAGAAGCTATTCCCGTAGGTAGAGGCTATAAGGGGGGCAAGTGCCCCCTTGAATTTGAGATTTTCTTTATATATATATATAAATACATATTTGAATAATTATCCACCCTTAAATTAAATATCCACCTTAATATATCAAGACTGCACTTTGTAATCAAATGGGGGATTAATGGTTGAATAATTGTTTAGTGTCTTATATTAAAAAAGATATACTTGATAACATTGATAATAAGGCAATAATGATGGAATTCCAAAAAATAAAGCTTAGAATAATGATATTGTAATTATATATATTATAATATACTTTTGTTATTAAGATATATGTATTTGAACTTATTGAATGCCCACTCTTCATTATAAATTATATAACTGCATTTTTAACAGCACTTAGCCTTACTTTTCTAAATAATAGGTTTGTAAAATAATTGCCTCTTTTATTACATCACCATTGTTTACTTGATTTCAAGAATTTTTTTTTTGATATTATTTTCTTTTTTGTTTTTATTCTTATATTTTTTAATGTATTCAAAATCATCTTAAAAAAACTAAAATTCGGGGCAGCCCCAAGTCCCCTGCCAATAGTATCCCCTCAGTAATTTTTTGGGTCGGCTAGCTGTAAGCCACTTAATATACACCTGACGTATCTCCAACCATACATATATATGAGCTGATGAGCGGCGTGGTTGAAGGGAAACATGCAAATATGCTACGTGTAGAAGAAAAGCATTGAACTCCGAAATACTTTCTGCGCTGGACCCTCTTTCGTCTTCCACGTGTCATTCTTTTATCTCATTCTATATTTATGCTTCCGTACACACCACTCTTGGTATATATGGGATCCGTGTATATGCGTGATAAATATATTTACTGCTTCTGGTACTAAACTTTGGCTTCAAAGTTCCCAATAAGCACAAAACGCAACAGTAATGGCTTCAATTCCTTCATTCTTCTCCTTTTCCTTTCTCAAGCGAATCGTAACCCCAAACTCCGTCGTCGTCACCACCTCAAAACCTCCTTCTTTCTTTCCCAATCCGCCAACAAAACCCCTGCCTCCGCTGGTGGCCCTGTCTTCCTCCCGCGATCCGCCGGCGGAGATAACTCCTTCCGTGCCCAGAACTGAGCCTCCGTCATTTCCCGAAGAGATGCCAGTTAGTCCGAGCCGGGATCCTGCGGAAACTGACCTCGGAGTTCCGCCTGAGATAATCGTGCCTCCTCTGACTAATCCCGTGCCAAATGATCCAAACCCGACGCCGAAGCCCGAGGGTCCAAAGCCTCCTCTGTCGCCGCCCGGGCCTGATATCCCCATGCCGCCCAAGCCCGAAGTTTTGCCACCGCATTCGCCGGATGTTTTCCCGCCGTCGCGGCCACCTGGACCAGAGATCATTCCGCCGCCTTCCACCCCGCCGGATATCTCACCTCCTCCGACACCTGAAGGACCTCAAATTATAGTATAGGGAAGCGCATTTATAAATCTTCCAATCTTCTGAACTAGCACAAGCTGATCACATCTCAGCATTTATTAATTTTCCAAGGTTTGATTCAGCATTGTTATTGCTTTCTAGTTCTAATTATTGTGATCGCAAAATCCTAACGACAAAATTGCTGTTAAAAAGTTGCAAATGGATTATATTCTCCTTGAGCTACAAAAGATATAGGTTAGATTGGTTGGGATCCACATCTCAGGACATATATAATTCTATAAAAGATGGTTTTAAGCCGCTGATTAAGAAGTTGAAGGGTTGATGAAGCATTAATTAAAGACGCAAGTTGTAGTGATTTTGAATCAAGAGTAATAGCTTCGTGTTGTTGATGGAAACAGATTTGGAATTGGAACTTGAAGGTGCCTCCAAAATTTGAACCTCATTTTCTGTGTTCCTTTTGGATTGAACATGTGTACGTTTAGTGATGGAAGGTACTGGGAATTTTGATGAATATGGCAGAGGTAGGTAATGCAGAAACAGAGTTGTTCTGCTGTAGTTTAGAATATTCATGATCTGAATCCTTCTACACTTTGTTACGGCATGAAAATAGCGGGTGTTTTTTCCTCCATGAGTATACCAATTGCACCTCGATCATTGTAGCCCGATAATTTCTTCTTGAACTAAGCATTTTTTGAGGTCTTCTCAAGCTTTCTTTCGCTCCCATTCCACTTGACGAGTATATCATTTAATCGGTTTAAATACTCAAGCTGAGCTAAGAGTTGTGCCTTGCGTTTGTTGATATCACTAAACACTTCCTTAATGATCTGATTTTAATTGTGGAAGGTGAATCACGGTAGCTTCCGAGAAACGTTCAAACCATGTTGCATGTGCAATCACACGGTCCAATCTACTTTGACAACTCCTCTTTCTCCATGGAAATTGTAAACCTTGGTAGTTAACCTCCTAAGTTGACGCCATAGATCCTTACGGCAAGCAGTATGGGGGTGACCATAGACGATTGATAATTCCCACTTCTCCACTCCTCCACTATTGAAACACCCATGGAGAACTTGAGAAAACTTGCGTGCTACTGAAAAGCGAATCTCACTACTCCAAAAGCACCACATCCTTCAGCTAAATCCCACTGCATCAACGTCTTCCACCCTGTCGAATCCCACTCTTTTTGTCAGTCTTGGAGCGTTACTATTTTAGCGTGTTTCAAGAATGGAGGCAAAACTTAATTGGTATATCTTCATCTCTATAAGTAACTGCACAAAGGCCTTTCCCCGTAGCATTCCATATGCCTATCATGGAAACATTAAGGTTGGAACAAAGCTCAACATATAAAACACTTAGAGGTTAGAGGTTGGAGACATGTGACTGTGATAAATGCATATAATTTAATAATTAATGGGGGTTAAATGACTATTGGTAAATGACTTTTGGGAAGAGGTTTTTTGATTGCTTGATGGGAGTAGTCATATCCATAAGATGTATATGTGTTTTGGATACAAAAGTTATTTAAAAGATAAAAACTTGTCCATTCGCTCTCTGACCATTATATATAGATGCCTTTAGTTTTCCTTCAAGAAGAGCGTGTAATGAAGGGTAAAGAGCATATAAAGGTTTCAATTATCGTATTGCAAGTCACATATTATGAAGCATCAATTCCGCAATTATGGATAAAGGTTAGTGCATCTTGACTTAAACCTATAATGTTGTGGAAATTATGAGTTCTTAAGATCCTTGTTCATGTTCTTATTATTTGATGTTTGAGCATGAAATTATATAAAAACTTGCCTGTGATATCAGAGCATGGTTTTATAATTGATAGATATTAAAGTTACTTCCATTAAAGTGTCTTGTCTAAGGAGAAAGACTAATAAAGTAGTACATGGAAGGGACTATACATCGATATACTGATGTACAACCGCTATAACTCATATTAGTTCTATCATTAACCATAACTTATGATGTAATCAATATATATGAAATCTTTTAGTCAAAACTATGCGCAAAATTATTGATATTTTGTTAAATCATGAAATGACATATATCACATGAGTCAAGTGAGAGAATGTAAAAAATGTCTCATGTGGCTGTGATAAATGCATATGATTTAATAATTAATGAAGGAGCTAAATGACTATTGGCAAATAACTTTTG
This sequence comes from Acacia pycnantha, assembly GCA_025563575.1. Taxonomy (NCBI): domain Eukaryota; kingdom Viridiplantae; phylum Streptophyta; class Magnoliopsida; order Fabales; family Fabaceae; genus Acacia; species Acacia pycnantha. The sequence continues at coordinate 49,403 of JAMWYP010000559.1, read as the reverse complement.
GGAAGATGTTTTTTGACTGCTTGATGAGAGCAGTTATATCCCTAGGATGTACATGTCTTTTGAATACAAAAGTTATTTAAATGATATAAACTTGTCCATTCACTCTCTGACCATTATAGACGCCTCTAGTTTTCTATCAAGAAGAGAGAGTATGTAATGAAAGGTAAAGAGAATGATAAAAGTTTCAATTATCGTACTACAAGTCATATATTATGAAGTATTAATTCCGCAATTATGGAGATAGGTTAATGCATTTTGACTTAAACCTATAGTGTTGTGGAAATCATCCTTGTTCATGTTATTATTACTTGAGCGTTAAATTATAGAAAAATTCAGTGCCTGAATCTTGTTTTTCCGGCACCCCAACCCTCTCTGTACCTTCTGATCCAATTTGCTCTACAACTTGTCACCCTCCTGCTTCCCTTCTCCAATAGGTTGCTTATCTATCTTATATGGGTAATGGTCGACATCGTGTCCATAACAACCACACTTGAAGCAGATCTTCATATTGGACTTGCTGTACCTTCCCATTAATACGTATTAGAGGCGTCGTCAGATCAAGTTCAACTCAGAGCCTGACGGCCTTTTTTTCTTCCGATTCATATCAAGTTTTAACACCCGCCCCACCTAGTATCCGAGCACATACAAAATGTCGTTATCATAATAATCTAACGACAACTTATCAAACCGGATCCAAGCACCCACTTTGGTAATTCTCTCCTTTTCAGATTCAAAGTCACGTTTCTAAAGTTGCCCCGAGAGATAGCAATTAAAAAGCAACCAAGGTCCACCGGTCGACGCCAGATAATAGTCAGATTCCTTTGTGAATGTCACCACAAAGAAACCTGAAACTACATTGATTGTTTCCACCTCCACTTGGCGAGTCCACAGTTACGTTGATGAACTTTTCCTTCCAAGTACTCTGAATTCACCATTCTTCCCAAGAGTTTAACGATCAACGCACTCCTCTACTCCCAAGAATTTAACGGATCCTCATCATGCATCCCTTCTTCATCCCTAGGCGATAAAACCTGAGAATTCGTGAAAGGACTATCTCCAATTCGCACCTTTTTACGACTTCATAGTAGCGAGTGACGCTCTTCCAGCTACAGCGTCAGACTTTCGCGCGCTTTTTACCTCTGGTGGTTTTCTAAACTAGCAAATTTCTTGCCATTGGTTACGGTCTTATTTCTTTTCTTTATATATATATATATATATATGGGGAAAAGTATTTCTCCAGTCACTGGAGATGAGTTTATCTCTAATGACTCCTAAAACTACGTCATTTTGAATTAATGAAGGGTGTGTTTGTAATTTTAGATGAATTAATGAAGGGTATTTCAGTAAATTTATATGATAAAAAAGTAAACAAAATTACAGAAACACTCTTCATTAATTCAAAACGACGTAGTTTTAGGGGTCACTGGAGATAAACTTATCTCCAGTACCCATATATATATATAGGGTAAAGGATTTCTCCAGTCACTGGAGATAGAGTTATCTCCAGTGACCCCCAAATTAATGAATGGTGTTTCTGTAATTTTGTTTATTTTTTAATCATATAAATTTTACCAAAACACCCTTCATTAATTCACCTAAAATTACTAACACACCCTTCATTAATTCAAAACGACTTAGTTTGGGGGTCATTGGAGATAACTCTATCTCCAGTGACTGGAGAAATACTTTTCCCATATATATATATATTAGGTTCATATTTCTCTTTCCATGCTCTTTCCCTCAGCTACTCATCTTTGCCTAAAGATTCAAACTTGGGCGATTCAAATTCAATACTTCACAAAATTATTATTTTTAAATATTTTTATTAGAGGTTTATATTATCATAGTTAAAATTTAACATTTTTTTGAATTTATTTAATTATTTTAATAATTTGATATATTTTTAATGTTTTTATAAATTTAAACGCTCAAATTTCAATGTAAAGACCATCATCACTGGGGAGATTTGAGGACCGTAAATTCCTAATTTCTTAGGTGACTCTTTTTTATGGATGAGTTTGGGGGAATCTATCTGAATAAGTTTTTAGAAAAGTTACTTTTTAAGAGAAATTTGTTGAGGTCTCATAAACGTGGGATCTTAAGCTGTCTCTAATTATTCATGAGTCCTGGCCAATGATTTAAGCAGTTAGAAAAGATTTTGAATTGACATTTTTTAATTAATTTATTTTTTCAATAGTCAATTTATAGCTTGAATTGACAAAATCAAATGATATTTTTACTTCATCAATTCAATTTTCTATAATTGAATATAGAATAACTTTTTTATAAGGGGAGGAACTCGATTAGGAAAAATAAATAAATTAAACTTTTTTTTTACCGAGAAATAAATCAAATACTCTAGACTTTAAAAGTCATTCTTAATTAACCTTCTTTATGTTACATTTCCCTGGAAGCATAATAAAGAATTAGGGATTTGTTTATTTAACCAGCTAATTAACTCATGGCTCCATCCTTCCAACAAATGGAATATAGGAACATAATATAATTTCAGCACATGATTCTTCCTCCCAATTTAATTTTCTTTTTAAACTATTCTTGACATTATTATAAATGATTGATCTCATTAACTCGATCTCACATAGTATATAAAACAAATTATAACTAGAATGTTAAATTTTAAATATATCATTATCAAATAACCCAGAATAGCAAGAGAAAAGTTTAGAAAATAAAAAAATATAATGAAAAAAATTAACATTTTGGTCTAAAACGGTAGATTCAAGTTTTGGTTTGAAAGGTTTATAATCTCATCCTCAACATTTGTTTAAGGCGCTGGACTCAAGTTTTGGTTTGAAAGCCGCTTTGTAATCCCACCCTCAACATTTGTCTAAGGCGCTAGACTCAAGTTTTGGTTTGAAAAGTTTGTAATCCCACCCTCAACATTTGTTTAAGGCGCTAGACTCACGTTTTGGTTTGAAAGGTTTGTAATCCCACCTTCAACATTTGTCTAGTATTCCTTCAACCAAAAAATATTTAATAACAAATAAAGAATTTAAAAAATGATAAAAAAATTAAGATGTGAAAAATTAGAATAAAGAGAACACATATGTGAAGAAATTTAAAATTTAAATAGTAAAATATAAAAATGGAAAAAGTGGGATAGGATGTGTTTTCTGGTTGTTTTGTTTCCCCTTACATTTCAATTGTAGTTTAAGGGTGCATTTTTCCTATACCCTAGATAATACTGAAAAGTTAACAAATAAACATATTTTGCTTCTGATCTAAGTATATTATCGGTTAGTTCATGCAAATCACCAAAAATCTTCATAATTCTATGTCTATATATAGATAACTGTGGGATGTTTTTCATAGCACTTCTAACACAACTAATTGTTACTTTCATGAAGGCATAAACTATATGTCAAAAAAATCACGTTCAAAGTGTTAAACCCCTCACGTTACAAGTGTCATTGTCTTACTGATTAATAGTATTTTTTATTGTTGAATTTAATTATACTTTTGAAAGTCGTTTTAACTTCAATTCTGACAAAAATAAATGGAACAACTATTCAAAGATTATAATTAGAGAACATTTGGTTTAGCAAATACATTGAATTGGGTTCTGTTATCGACCAATATATGAGGCTCAGTTATTGTGCGGCCCAACAAGGGCAATAAGTTCCAAGATTTGCCTGTAATGAAGAAAGATCCTAATCAACCTATAATCAATGTCATAATCAAGGGATTTCCTAATCAAGGGCCTCAACACTAAGGTGCAACGACTAATGCATGGGTCAGGAGGCGCACAAAGCCCAAGGATCCAAACCTTAAAGGTAATCTCTATAAAGAGGAAGTTAATCTAAAATGCACACATTTCTACTCATCCTCTTTATTATCCAGCCTGCACACATCCCACCCCCTTTTTCATTCTCTTCAGTATTTTCCTCATAGATATCCTGGAGTAATCATCCTCTTTTTGATATCTATTTTATAGGTATCTTGGAGAGACTATCTGATTCAATATCAATATACTAGTCTATTGAGGCTATACATCTGTGTTTTACTGTTTTATACCTGTAATACCCGGATATTTATCTGGAATATTATAAATAAAAGTTGGATATTTCTGATAAGTGAAATTTCAATCTCCGGTCTTGTGTGATCATAGTCTATTTTCTAAGTAGGATTTCTACGTGAAATTAGGGAGTTTAAGGGCCAAAGTGCCAAGATGACCAAAATACCCTAAGGGACATAAATAACTTAGAAAATTTATGAAAAATCCTAAAAGACAGTAAAATGACCAAGTGAGATAGGAGAGTATATAATCTCTAATTATTGTAATTTTATAAATTATGAAATTGGAGAAATTGTTGGAAAATACTCAAAAAGAAGTGAAATTACCATAATACCCTTGTAATTATGGAATAATGCAAGAGGCATGAAAATACTAATGTTAATACAAGTGTATAAAGGTAATAAGGCATAGTAATTAAGAAAATTATCAACAAGTGATAATTAAGTAATTAAGTAATATTGGATTAATTACTTAAGCATAGGCAAAGGAAATTCAGTAATAATTATGTGAAGCTCAAAAATTATTGGAAATTAGTGGAATATTAGTAAAAATGTATTTACTAATTAATTGGAAATTTTATGAAAAATCATTGAGTTTAGGTATTTTTAAGCCTAAATACAAGAATGGACCAATTAGATAATTTTGTGGAAATTTTTGGAAAAATTAAATAAATAAATCATTAATTAATTAATTAATTAAAAAATAAATATTTATTAAAATAATTAAAGGGCCAGCCGAAATTTTGGGCCAAATAAAAAGAAAAAAAAAATGAAAATGAAATAAGAAGCAAGTGGACAAGTTGCAACATTATTTTAATATTATAATTAATTAAAGTAAAAATTGTGAATAGTAAATTAAAAATTAGGAAACGGATCCTATCTAGAGATCTAGGAATAGGAATCCCAGGGTCAAGGTAAAATATTGATCAGTGAGTTTTTACCTTTAAGTGACCTCTTCGGAGAGTTAATTAGGAGGCGTTTGTGCATTTTCCTAATAAAACAAAATAGGGAAAAATGCATATAGGCATATTTTGAAATGAAGAAAATAAATTCTAACTCAATATCTAGGAATGATTTTGAATTTATTTTGACATATTGGAATCAGTGAATTTTTCTGAAGAAGTTGGTATTTTCGTGAAATGCGTTGACGGCCAGACGCGATGGACACGTTGCTCGAGAAGACTCAACTGGATTGTTGGAGCCCTATATGGAAACAAAATAAAGGTTGACTTGGACATTTCTACTAAGTGAGAACATGTCTTCAAAGTTGTAAATCCAGAATTTCGAGATTTTTCCGAAATTACGCGAATCGAATTACCGATCGGAGAAATTCATCAGGTAGGCTTCTAGAAGGGCCACATGGCCACTTCCCATTGCCTGGAATGGTGCCACCTCAGCATGTGGGCAGGTCGGCCAAGAGGAAGGAAGAAGAAGAGAAGGCCGGGGAAAATCTATAGCGAAGCTCTGGGTAAGTCTTCAGTCACAGAAGCTTTAAGCTTTCATAGTCCTTTCAATAGTTAGTAATGCTAGAGTAGTCTTTATTTTTATGATTGGATATCATATGGGAGGGCTATTTTAGTCTTTATTTTAGAAAATCATGGTGGCGTCGAAGTTACAAAGTAAAATTTTGGGAAGAAAATAGCCTATGTAAGCGAGAAGCCCGGCAAAACTCAGCTAATAGGGGTATAGGGGCAAAATGGTAATTTTTTTACCTAAAATGCCAGTTATAATGTCAAATTACTAATAGAAGTGACATTGTAATACCCCGAAATTTGAATTAGGGAATTTAAGGGCCAAAGTGCCAAAATGACCAAAATACCCCTGGGAGGAGTAAATAACTTAGGAAAATGGTGAAAAATCCTAAAGGGCAATGAAATAATTATTTAAATTGAGAGAGCGTATATCTCTAATTTTGGTAATTTAATAAATTACAAACTTGGAGAAATTGAGGAAGAATGCTCAAAAGTATGGTAATGACCATAATGCCCTCACAAATTCTAAAATAAAGCAGAACATATGGAAACAGAAATGTCGAGTGCAAGAATTATGAGGTAATGAGGTATTCTAATTAAGAAAATTATCAACTGTTGATAAGAAAGTAATTAGGTAATTATTGGCTAATTACTTAAGCTTAAGCAAAGGAAATTATGAAATAATTATGTAAAGCTCAAAAATTTGTGGAAAAGGTTTAAAATTAGTAAAAATATATTTACTAATTAATTGGAAATTTTGGAGAAAAATAGTTAAGTTTAGGTATTTTTAAGCCTAAATACAAGAATGGACCAATTAGGTAATTTTGTGGAATTTTTGGAAAAATTAAATAAATAAATCATTAAATAATTAATTAAATATAAAAATAAATATTTATTAAGATTTAATAAGGGGCAGCCGAATTACACAAGAAAATGGGATAAGAATAAGCTTAAAAATATCATGATATTTTGCACAAGTTGCATTAGTTTATTATATAATTAATTAAAGTGAAAAATGATGAATAGTAATTTAAAAATTAGGAAACGGATCCTATCTAGAGATCTAGGAATGGGATTTCCAAAGTCAGGGAAAAATAATGATCAGTGGAATTTTGTCTTCCGTTATACTCTTCCGGGAGAAAATTCTGAAGTCGTTGGTGCATTTCCTAATAAAACAAAATAGGGAAAAATGCATATAGGTATATTTTTGGATATAAGGAAAATAAATTCTAACTCAACATCTAGGCATGAGTTTGAATTTATTTTGACATATTTGGAATCGGTGAATTTTTACGAAGAAGTTGATAATTTGAAATGCGTTACGAAACCAGACGCGACCGGACACGTTTTTCGAGAACTTCTACCGAACACGGAATGCCCTGTATGGAACCAAAATTTAGGTTAACTTGGACATTTCTAGTAAGTGAGAACTTGTCTTCAAAGTTGTAAATCCAGAATTTTGAGATTTCTCCGAAATTACGCGAATCGGGTACCGATCGGGGAAATTGGACTGGATGAGGACACGTGTCATCATCCAATTGGCTCATCTTTGGCTTGGAGAGGGGGCAGCACGTTTTGGTGTGTTGTATGGCCAAGAATCACTCTTCAAAATATTAAAGGGAAAATTACAACTTTGGACCCAAAATTTGAGAAGGGAAAATTACACTTTAGGACCCAAAATTTGCCTATAAAAGGCAAGAGCTCTCTTCATTTTTCTCACCCCATTCTCAAGTGAAAACCGAAATCCTTGAGTGAGAAAGAAGAGAGAAGCTGGGGAAGTTACGCGAAGTCTTCAACGGTAAGTCTTTCGGTCTTTAGTTTTTAGTCTTTAGTTCAATAGTTAGTAAGGCTAGAGTAGTCTTTATTTTTATGATTTGGGTATCATATGGGAGGGCTATTTTAGTCTTTATTTTCAAGAATCATAAATGCGTCGAAGTTCTCCGAAGGAAAGGCTAGTCTATGTGGGTAAGCCATTAAGTCGCCGTGAACTCGGTGAGGCCCCCATGATAGACACTTACCTGGCCATTCTGTTCGGTTTACGAAAGTATGTACGTTCGCGTACTGTAACACTAACTCTGATGTTTATGGTATGCTTGTATGTGGTGTGTGTGTATAGAGGTGTTATACTGTTTAAGTGCATATAGTGGTTAGTGGATATGCAGTATGTTTGGGTGCAATGCTGCTGTATGCTTGGGTGCAATCTATTCTAATGCTTGGGTGCAATCTATTCCAATGCCGGGTACAATTTGTATGCAGATCTTTGGGTGCAATATTATGCATAGGTGGGGTAATATATATGCATGGGTTGTGATAGAGTGATGTTAAAGTCATTGTCTGTATACATAAACATGAGGTTAAAAGTTACCTGAGATCCGGTGCGGATCTCAGCTCTTAACATAGCGTCAGGTTCAGGGGGACCAATGACCGAGGATGGAGGCAAGCAGCCTGCATAGAAAACTTGACTGAAGACTTCATTTCGTGGATCGGGCAGGAGTCTTCCTTTTGATGTTGTCCTTTATTTCTGAAACGCTGGTTATTGAACCCGCCTTTGTAATCGCCTGATACACTATCGTGGCTTTTTGAATCTATATATCAGTTACTCTTCCGCTCAAATGCTCTACTCTGATGGTTTGAAAAGATGTTTTAAAAAAAAATTTATACTGCTTTAAAAAGTCGGGTTGTTACATTTGGTATCAGAGCAGTAGTCCTGGCATGGATCTGACTAAGTTATTACGGACAGTTTGGTGCCGAAGGCAAGGCTAGTCTACGTGGGTATGCCATTGAGTCGCCGTATAAGTCGGTGAGGCCCCCATGGTAGACACTTACACATTGTGCCATTACATTCGAATAACGGAGTTATGTTCAAAATGCCTTTTAAACTTGGAGCATATTTTGAAAATGAGTATTGATATAGCCTAAGGTCGGTATACTACCTTACTTCGGTATACCATTCTGAGCCGGTATACCATCTTGAACCGGTGTACCACCCTTGGTCGGTGCATCACTCTGATAACCGCCAGTCGGATTTTAGATAACTTTACCAAACCTCCTTAACGTTTCCTACGTATCTTAGTAATTCGACCGTGATCGTGTCATTGAGTAGGAGGTATTTTGTGTTATCATGGTGTGTGGGAACCATGGAAACATTTAAAATATCTTATGTTGCCATGGTGTAGTCCAAGGAGACATTTTGGTATTTGTGGTGTTGACCGCGGTGTATGAGCCACGGGAGACACTATATATCAATGTACGAAATGACAAGATCTTTAGAGTCAAACCAAAGCGAATTCTCAATCACCGGGAGGAGCAGGTGATGTATTAAAGTGAAGATCCGACGTGTATAGCCCGAGTCCGAGTAGATTGAGTCTAGTTAGTATAAAGTCTAGTGGTTTGAGTACAAATTTCGAGGACGAAATTTTGTTTAACGGGGGGAGAAATGTAATACCCCGAAATTTGAATTAGGGAATTTAAGGGCCAAAGTGCCAAAATGACCGAAATACCCCCTGGGAGGAGTAAATAACTTAGGAAAATGGTGAAAAATCCTAAAGGGCAATGAAATAATTATTTAAATTGAGAGAGCGTATATCTCTAATTTTGGTAATTTAATAAATTACAAACTTGGAGAAATTGAGGAAGAATGCTCAAAAAGTATGGTAATGACCATAATGCCCTCACAAATTCTAAAATAAAGCGAGAACATATGGAAACAGAAATGTCAGTGCAAGAATTATGAGGTAATGAGGTATTCTAATTAAGAAAATTATCAACTGTTGATAAGAAAGTAATTAGGTAATTATTGGCTAATTACTTAAGCTTAAGCAAAGGAAATTATGAAATAATTATGTAAAGCTCAAAAATTTGTGGAAAAGGTTTAAAATTAGTAAAAATATATTTACTAATTAATTGGAAATTTTGGAGAAAAATAGTTAAGTTTAGGTATTTTTAAGCCTAAATACAAGAATGGACCAATTAGGTAATTTTGTGGAATTTTTGGAAAAATTAAATAAATAAATCATTAAATAATTAATTAAATATAAAAATAAATATTTATTAAGATTTAATAAGGGGCAGCCGAATTACACAAGAAAATGGGATAAGAATAAGCTTAAAAATATCATGATATTTTGCACAAGTTGCATTAGTTTATTATATAATTAATTAAAGTGAAAAATGATGAATAGTAATTTAAAAATTTGGAAACGGATCCTATCTAGAGATCTATGAATGGGATTTCCAAAGTCAGGGAAAAATAATGATCAGTGGAATTTTGTCTTCCGTTATACTCTTCCGGGAGAAAATGCAAGTCGTTAGTGCATTTCCTAATAAAACAAAATAGGAAAAATGCATATAGGTATATTTTTGGATATAAGGAAAATAAATTCTAACTCAACATCTAGGCATGAGTTTGAATTTATTTTGACATATTTGGAATCGGTGAATTTTTCTCAAGAAGTTGATAATTTGAAATGCGTTACGAAACCGGACCTTGACAGGACACGTTTTTAGAAACTTGGTGAACACGGAATGCCTGTATGGAACCAAAATTTAGGTTAACTTGGACATTTCTAGTAAGTGAGAACTTGTCTTCAAAGTTGTAAATCCAGAATTTTGAGATTTCTCCGAAATTACGCGAATCGGGTATCGATCGGGGCTGCAGGGGAAGTTACGAAGTCTTCAACGGGTAAGTCTTTCGGTCTTTAGTTTTTAGTCTTTAGTTCAATAGTTAGTAAGGCTAGAGTAGTCTTTATTTTTATGATTTGGGTATCATATGGGAGGGCTATTTTAGTCTTTATTTTCAAGAATCATAAATGCGTCGAAGTTACGGCGAAATTTTGGGAAGAAAATAGCCTATGTAAGGGAAGCGGGCGAAATTCCGCCAAGTAGGGGTATAGGGCAAAATGGTAATTTTTACCTAAAATGCCGGTTATAATGCCAAATCACTAATGAAAGTGATATTACTCTATAGGACGTCGAAATCCTAATCGCCGCCAGATTCTGTTTGCCGAAGTGCGCTATTGGACGTTTTCACGTTTTTGGTAGAAAAGTACGATTTCAAATGAAGTGCCGTCCTACAGTCAACGAAGGTACGTCCGCATCTTGTAACACTAATCGATGTTCATGGTATGCATGTATGTGCTATGTGTATTGTTATGGTATGTTTATTGAATGCAAATATGTTAGAAACGGTTTGGTGCGAAGGAAAGGCTAGTCTATGTGGGTAAGCCATTAAGTCGCCGTGAACTCGGTGGGGCCCCCATGATAGACACTTACCCGCCATTCTGTTCGGTTTACGTATGTACGTTCGCGTCTTTGTAACACTAACTACGATGTTTATGGTATGCTTGTATGTGGTGTGTGTATAGAGGTGTTATCTTGTTTAAGTGCATATAGTGGTTAGTGGATATGTCTCGTATCTTTGGGTGCAATCTGCCTCGTATGCTGGGTGCAATCTATTCCAATGCTTGGTGCAATCTATTCCTGGGGGTAATATATATGCATGGGTTGTGATAGAGTGATGTTAATGTCTGTTGTCTGTATACATAAACATGAGGTTAAACGTTACCTGAGATCCGGTGCGGATCTCAGCTCTTAACATAGCGTCAGGTTCAGGGGGACCAAGGACCGAGGATGGAGGCAAGCAGCCTGCATAGAAAACTTGACTGAAGACTTCATTTCGTGGATCGGGCATGAGTCTTCCTTTTGATGTTGTCCTGTATTTCTGAAAACGCTCGGTTATTGAACCGCCTTTGTAATCAGCCAGATACACTACTGTGGCTTTTTGAATCTATATATCAGTTACTCTTCCGCTCAAATGCTCTACTCTGATGGTTTGAAAAGATGTTTTGGAAAAAAAAAAATTTATACTGCTTTAAAAAGTCGGGTTGTTACAGACATTATTCTCATAGGATATCTGAAACGCTGATTCTGCTGCCGTTACGCTGCCCGACGTGCCGCTGTAGGACTTTTGCACGTTTCTCCGTAGAAAGTACGTTTTCCGCCGGTAGTACCTAACGTTGTCAACGAAAATGCAGACCAGCATCTTATAACACTAATCTTGCACATCTTAAATACTTATATGTCAATGATATGTTCGTAGACCGTTATACACAATTATACGGGTTATAGTTTTGATAACGCCGTTTTGTTTTCCTAGCGCTGAGGACACGACTAATTATCGTGGCACTGGTGAATAGTGCAAGCTGTTGTTGTTATTTACCTTATGGGGCTTTACATATTGCTCTGTGCTTATGTTTTGTCGGCATAATGATCATGCATCTCTAGTATGCTTATGATATACTGTTGTATTAGCTCTTGAATATCATTGGCCATATATTTTGTGTTGTTTGGGTATGAGGTTAACCGTTACACGAGATTCAATGCGTTAGATTGAATCTCATTTGTAGCTTCGAGGTCGGGAGGACCACGGTTCGTGGATCGAGGCAAGTACCGGAGTAGGCGTGCGCTGAAGACTATCTCTATCTTATCGTATTCTGTTATTACACTATTTCCTTTCTAAACCTTAGGATTACTGTAATCATTACAATGTTACACAATGGTTGATGTTTTGGCTAAGAATCCAATTACTCTTTCGCTCTATTGCTCTACTCTGATTGTTTGTTTAAAAAAAAAAATTTCCGCATTTCAAACTTAGGATGTTACAATACCAGAACAGATTCAATCTCATAATATATTTATATTTGAGCGTTTCAAATTTAATGTTTTAAAAATATATTTTTATTATCGTTTTAAATGCATTTGTTATATTTTAAAAAGAATAATTATATTTAATTTTTAAGTTTTATTTTTATGCATCTATCTAAAGCATGATGATGAATGTGTCGTGATGCCTTAGTTATTTTTCATTAAACAAATTTACTCTTTTTTTAATAGTAATCAAATACGCTAGTTTTTTTTTTTTCTCCTGAAAACATATAATTTAAGATAAGCAAATGGAAAATTTTCTTTGAATGTCTATTTCTCACAAAAATTGGGGAAGTATTTAGGGACATGGCTCGATCCTGGCGAAATAAATCTCCTATCTACCGACAAGTTGTTTAAAATATTGATAACAGGACAAATGCATGGGAAGCCAAACTCTCATCTCAAGCATCGAGACTTACTCTCCTCAGGTCTGTCCTCTCATCTGTTCATACTCATGTCATGTCCAGCATCAAATTGCATGTTAATGCCTGTCAAGTTATAGATAGCAAATGTGTCATTTTTTTTTTTTTTTTTTTGAGTTTGATAAACCCTAATTTTATATATTTTATCTCACCTTATTCATTTATTTTGGAGACTATTTTAAGCTAATTTGGATCTATTAGATAATATTTGGATTGTTAACCAATTTTAGGAAATAATATAAATCAGAATTAATTATGAGGTTATTGGGCTTAAATTATCAATATTATGATTGATATCTTGTGATTGAATAATATTTCCAAATATATGATAGATCACGATTTTATTTAATTCTTGTAGAACAAGGAAAAGCATATTAAAAGATCATACGATACAGAATTAATCTTGAGTGCTAAAGAAGATCTAATAATGAAATTTTATTGGGCTTCTTAAATTTTAATAGGCTCAAGTTGATACCAAAGACTCTCCCCTCCTTTTATAAAAAGACCTAACAGCCAAGAGAAGAGATATGCTCTCATTGAGAGCCGCAATTACACACACGCAAGCGGCCGAAAAGACACTGGGGAAAAAGACGGAGCTGCAGAGACGCATCAATAGGATTAGCAACTCCCCTGTTCATTCATCTATCATATCCAAACCCACCGCGTTGGAGTATTGGACTTTGGCATCATTCAATTAATTAATTATCTCTCCATATGGTATTCCTCCAATGGATGCGTCGTGACCGAGGCAATTGATTTAATCAATTCTTCTTAAGATTTTCTCATGGCTGTGAGTGATTGCTTGGAGTTTGGAGGGAGGACAATTTTCATGGCAGCTTAAGGTTATTTAGGAGACAACTTGGGGAGCATGGAGGAAACTAAGACCTAGAAACTTACATTTGAAGATCATAAGGGAGTGTTGTTCGATCTTTTTATCTTTTTAATTCGAAACTTGAGATAGTTTAGTTTTAAACAGTTTCAAGTTGTGTTAATTGAGAACAATCTAGTTTTAGATTGTAAACTTATTTCTTTTGAATTGGATTGATAATTTGAATTGTGCTTGAGACAATTGTTGGATTTTTGTTTGCAACCTTTGAATTGTCAATTGAATTAATAATTGAGTTTTCGTTATTAATTTAATTTTCAATTGGGTTTATCAATTTAATTGTTTAATTGAGTTGATAAATTGTCTAGTTGTTCAATTGTATAATTGTAAACAAGATTTCTTAAATTATTTTGAAATTAAATGTGATTGGTTTTTAATGAGTTCAATTGTATAATGAGTTTTTAATGGTTTTTAAATAATTCTAAAACCTATATGAGACTGGAACTAATCTATATGCAAATGCAATTTTGGGGGGATTTATAAGAGAAGAATTAAAATCCTAATCAAAAGATTAATTAAAAGCAAATCAAACAACAAATTAAAGATCTAGTTCAGTTATAATTGATGAAGGGGACAACTTAAGATTCACATGGAGTTAACTTTCTTAGCCTAAATTAATTAATTAGACCAAAGTGAGATTAATGAAATGTTGGAATTAATGAATTTAATTACCTAATTGAAACATGGGAAACCCTCAAACTCAATAACACCAATAAGCTGTGGTTAATTAAACTTATTAAAAACCAATCACATTTAATTTCAAATAATTTTAGAAATCTTGTTTACAATTATCCAATTGAACAACTAGACAATTTATCAACCCAATTAAACAATTAAGATGATAAACCAAATTGTCAATTAAATTAATAACAAAAACTCAATTAATAATTCAATTGACAATCCGAAGGTTGCAAACAAAACTCTAGCAATTGTCTCAAGCATAAAAACTTCAAATTATCAATTTAATCCAAAAGAAATACGTTTACAATCTAAAACTAGATTGTTCTCAATTAACATAACTTGAAATCCTTTAAAACTAAATTATCTCAAGTCTCAAATTAAAAAGAGAAAAAGAACAACACTCATTGTGATATTCAAGTGTAAGTTCCTAGGCTTTAGCTTCCTCCATGCCTCTCCCAAGTTGTCTCCCAAACTAGCTTAAGTTACCATGGAAATCGTGCCTCCATCAACCAATATTATGCAGCTCCCGGCCATTTAGCTAATGAATGAATTGATGAATGAATTAAATCAATCCCGTGAACGAGTGATGCGGCTGCATCTCCTTCTTCTCCGCGTGCGTCTGTGCGGCTCTCAAAGAGAGCGTGATCTTTTTTCTTGGCTGCTAGGTCTTTTTATAGGAGAGAGAGTTTTGGGTATCAACTTGAGCCTATTAAAATTTAAGAAGCCCAATAAAATTCCACCATTACATATTCTTTTAGCGCTCAAGGTTAATTATGTATAGTAGGATCTTCTAATATGCTTTTTCTTATCCTGCAAGAATTAAATAAAATCGTGATCTATCATATATTTGGAAATATTATTCAATCACAAGATATCAATCAAAATATTGATAATTTAAGCCCAATAATCTCATAATTAATTCTAATTTATATTATTTCTTAAAATTGGCTAACAATCCAAATATTATCTAATAAATCCAAATTAGCCTAAAATAGTCCTCAAAATAAATGAATAAGGTGAGATAAAATATATAAAATTAGGGTTTATCAGGGTTCACAAGGTGATCACACAAAAATGCATTTATTTTTTTTTTTTGATAAAAAAATTTTAGGGAAGGGGTTGGGCTCACCCACAGTCCAATGGCAGGGCACTTGAAGCCCAGTCCACAGGGCATACTGGCCAGAGAGTACATATGCCTCCACCTCTACCAGCGTTTCCACTACTTCCTAGACCCCAAGGATGCCTCCCTCGAACCCCCTCCCTTGAGGTGAGGAAGTCCAACCCCTTCGCCAGTTGAACCCAAGGATGCCTCCCCCAGCGCCTTGACCAACGTAGGGATCGAACCCTCTCCCTTGAGGTGAGGAAGTCCAACCCCTTCGCCAGTTGAACCCATTCGCCAGTTGAACCCAAGAACGAGGGGTAAATGCATTTATTGATAAAAGGACATTCTCTTCCTCCAAACTGATCAAAGAGGGCTAGGATTGCGGCCCGTTAAAATTTTTAACCAGGCGCTCTTAGCAAAATAGATTTGGAGAATTCTTTGCTCAGAACCTAGCTCATTGATGTTCTCGATTCTCAAATATAGATATATTGATGATTCTGCTGAGGATTTGATTAAAAACTAAATAGCCATACAACTCATCATGGATATGGAAAGGAATCTCTAAATGTTAGTAGACTGAAATGGAAAGTAGGCAACAGAGCATCTATTTCTCTAAACCACCCAATATGGTGGCCCATGCAAGTTGGGACTATCACACCTTCTAACATTAGTAAGGTTTCAGACCTGTTAATGCATGTTCCAAACTCTTTGAACTCCATTCAATGGAATTGCTCTTGTTACACAATTTATACCCTTCATCTGTTGCTGGCTTCATTTCTCGTCTACCTTTTTATGTGACAGCTCATAATGATCAGTTATCCTGGCATGGCAATTCAAGGGGAAGTTACAATGTTAAATATGGCTTTAGAATTCACTCTTCATCGTTCAACTCCTCTGGCACTCTTTATGATTCTTTCTGGAAATTTCTTTGAGCCATGCTCTCCCTTTTAAATTGTTGTTGTTCATATGGAAGCTGCTTCATAGTGCTATACCTGCTTTTGAAATAGTAAAGAAGCATCATCTCAATGTTCCTGGTGAATGTCTGTTTGGATGCAATTATAAAGAAACCCTTGATCACCTCTTCATTACTTGTCCATGTACCAAATCAATATGGCTTGGTTGTTTCTCAATTTAATTCAATGGAGCTTCTTTTTCGGACTTTAAGGTATGGCTCAAAGATACCTTAAGCCAGCTTTTATTATATAACTTTTATTTTGTTTATCTTATTAAAGGACTAAAACCCGTTTCAATTTTTTTTTAATGGCAAGAAGCCCATAATATTAATTTTTTCATGTCTAAATTAAATAGCCTGAAGCTATCAAGTGTTAATTTAAATGTGTAACATGATATCTTATTCTTTTTTTTTTTTTTACATTTATATGAATTGTTTCATAACGAAGGTACGTGTCAATTTTAGAATATTAACCAGAATATTGGGGGCCATATATGGAAGGCGGCGATGGTTTTTGGTTTGTGACCGTTATAACTTATGTGCTCAATTTTTATGGCAGAGTTTAAAAGCAATGTATTATTTAATAATTATTTAGGTTAGTCCTTGATTTTCTAAATGATGATGGATTTATTTAAGTATGAGGTTTTATTATCAATCAATGATCATATACAGTGGCGGACCAAGAAATTATTTTAGCCCGGGTTAAAAAATAAAATATTAAAGTATTTACTAAATAACATTGCATTACATTAAAAATACAAATAAATAATAACCACAATTATAAATTAAAAGATAACATATTAAACAAAAATTCTATGACATTTAAAAGAAGACTCATCACAAGGTGCATCACTTTCAAAAATTATTTTCTTAGAAATATCACTTTCTGAAATTATAAGATATATATGCTTTTCTGTTTATCCTTACCCATGTTTTTCAACCTACAACCAATTTGATGACCCAGAATATATATATTGCTGTCAGTGTTAATTAGTATATTGTATCACTAATTAAACATTAATTCTTATAAATACTACTCAATCCACAAAACTAACACTTAAATGCGCATTGGATTTCCCTCAAAACAAAATAATTGGAGAAAATAAAAGAAATATAATATAAACCCCAAAAAATATTTTAAAAAAACATACCAATCTGATTCAATTTCATTAAGCAAATAACCTATTATAATCTATTTTTAAAGAGAAATTCATTATAAAATCATAAGACAACCTAATAATGAATCTAAACTAATTTAAATTAGCCATAAACCGTCCTCTACATATATATAGTCATCTATTGTCAAAACTCAAGACTCTCCCAAATCATAATCCCAAAATTTTCACTAATCATCACAATATTACCCTCATTAGAAAGAGAAAAATACGTAGAATAACTTTCATAAAAGGAGTGAGGTGAAAAAAAGTAATTTTGAGTACTTATTTAGTCCTTAAAATGAAGATGAACAACGCCGAATATAAGATAATACTAACCTTTTAAGTAAGTTTCTCAAACAAGAATTTTACTTTCCTCTCACAGTCTAATGAGTACTGAACCAAACATTGTCCTACTAAAAAAAGAATATAATTATAGAAAGGGATAGGATATTGTCACTACCAATTTTATGTCACTACCAAATCACTACCACCTTTTCACCGTTAGATCAGAATCTCATTTACCTTTATCATTTCTTTCTCCTATTAAGATTCTAATCTAACGGTGAAAAGTGGTTGTGACTTGGTAGTGACACAAAATTGGTAGTGATAATATCATATCCCTCATAGAAAAGATAAGAAATTAGTTGGGACCAAATTATTGGTCAAAATAAAATATTATATAATAAATACATTTAAATACATAAAATAAGAGAAAGTCATCGGCTTCGCCACTGCCCACTGATCATATATGGGAGTTAAGGAAATTCATTGATGTAGTTTTTTTTTTGGTATTCAAACGGTCAAAAAGCCCAAATATATCAGATTTGAACTACGTTAAGAGACACCCACCTCATCCTTATACAAAACGCTACAAACAGGAAAAGGAGGAGAAGTAAATGTTACATGTATATCCTTCTTATCAGGAAAAGGAGGAGAAGTAAATGTTACAGGTATATCCTTCTTATCAAAGCTAAGGTTAGCAAGTGTATCTGCACAAGTATTCCCTTCCCTATAAACATGAGCTATTCTCACCTCAGTAAACTTCTCCAAAGTCCTGATGATGTGTGTAATACCCAGAAATTTGAATTAGGGAATTTAAGGGCCAAAGTGCCAAAATGACGAAAATGCCCTAAGGGACATAAATGACTTAGAAAAATTATGGAAAATACTCTTGTAAATTATAAAATAATGCATGAGGCATGGAAATTCTAATGTTAAGGCAAAAGTTTGAAGATAGAGGAGTGTCTTAATTAAGAAAATTATCAACAAGTGATAAAGAGTAATTAAGTAATTTACGGCTAATTACTTAAACTCGAGCAAAGGAAATTATGAAATAATTATGTAAAACCCTAAAATTAGTGGTTTTTGTTTTAAAATTAGTAAAAAAATGTTTACTAATTAATTGGAAATTTTGGAGAAAAATAGTTGAGTTTAGGTATTTTTAAGCCTAAATACAAGTTTGGACCAATAGGAAAATTATAAAATAATTATAAAATAATTATTTTATATTAAATAAAATATAAAACGAAAATAAAAAAAATATAAAAAGAAGGATCAGATTTTGACCGAAAATTCAAAGGAAAAATTGAAGATAAGAATTAAAGAAAATATCAAGATATTTGGTTACAACTTGCAATATTATAATAATATAATTAAATATTATGAATAGTAATTTAGAAATTAGGAAACGGATCCTATCTAGAGATCTAGGAATGAGATTTCCAAAGTCAAGGAAAAATAATGATCAGTGGAATTTTGTCTTCCGTTATACTCTTCCGGGAGAAAATTCTGAAGTCGTTTGTGCATTTCCTAATAAAACAAAATAGGGAAAAATGCATATAGGCATATTTTTGGAAATGAAGAAAATAAATTCTAACTCAATATCTAGGAATGAGTTTGAATTTATATGGACATATTTGGAATCAGTGAATTATTCTGAAGAAGTTGGTAATTTAAATGCGTTAAAACCGGACGCGATCGGACACGTTTTCGAGAAACTTCATAGGATAGTTGGAACCCTATCTAAATTCAAAATTCAAGTTTAAATAGATATTATTGATGAGGAAGAGAAGGTCTTCAAAGTTGTAAATCCAGAATTTTGAGATTTTCCAAGATTACGCGAAACGGGGACCGATCGGGGAACTTTATCGGGTCAAAACCCATAAAGCAAATGAATCATCATTAAGATGACAAATTTTCTTGACTTTGGAGGCCAGGTATGTCGACCAAATGGCTGAATGGAGGAGAAGAAATCTTGGAGAAAAAGATAGAAATTGTGGTTTGAAATTAAAGTTGGAATTTTGGGAAAAGACCAAAATGCCCTTACAAAAAGTCTATAAATAGGCATTCAAGCCTTTGGAGAATTCACACCAAATTTCAAGAGCAATTTTAGAGAGAGGAGCTCTGGAGAAGGAGGAGTCCGGGGAATTTGTAGCGAAGCTCTGGGTAAGTTTTTCGGTCTTTAGCTTTTTAGTTCGGTAGTTAGTAGAATTTGTTAGAATAGCCTTTAAATTTCAAGTATGATTGGGTATCATATGAGAGGGCTATAAAACGTGCTAGAAATATCGTAATCCGTCAACGAAGGTACGTTCGCGTACTGTAACACTAACTCTGATGGTTATTGTATGAATATGTGTGTTTCCTCTGTCATGTGTGTACTCTGATTGTACTTTTGTCTGTACTCTGATTGCTTACATCCGATTGTATTGTTCTCGCCGTGCATATCGATTATGTACATTCCTCATTGTGCCTTAACCTTACATCCGACCGTATTGTTCGGCGTGCATATCGATTATGTACATTCCTCATTGTGCCTTAACCTTACATCCGATTGTATTGTTCGGCCGTGCATATCGATTATGTACATTCCTCATGGTGCTTTAACCTTACATCCGATTGTATTGTTCGGCCGTGCATATCGATTATGTACATTCCTCATTGTGCTTTAACCTTACATCCGACTATATTGTTATTGCCATACATATCTGATTATGTATTCCCTATGTCTGATCATAGTAAATGTTGCCAAGATATTTGAATGTCTGTCGTACATATATGTTGTATATAAACATGAGGTTAACCGTTACTTGAGATCCAATGTGGTAAATTGGATCTCAGCTCTTAACATAGCGTCAGGTTCGGGAGGACCGAGGATCGAGGAGAAGGACAAGCAGCACGCCTAGGAGTAGCGGCTGAAGACTTCTTTCTGTTATACTTTTGAAACACTCTTGTACCACTGTTTAAACAGCAAGACATGCTACCATGGGTATTTTAATATATATATCAGTTACTCAATCACTCCGGTGCACTACTCTGATCATTTTGAAATGATGTTTAGAAAAAAAAATTTTACTGCTTGTGAAGTTGGGATGTTACAATGTGCGCTAGAAAATTGGGTTCACCGTGTTTTTCCTTTGATGAATTGTTCAGTAGTGAAACCACTGTGGAGAAGTCACACTCCACTAAAAGCGGCTGGAAATTAAATTTCAACGCCAATTCCAGACCATACAGTACAGCCCACAACATATCAGCCTTAATCGCTGAGCAATATCCTAAACGTCTAGTGAAACCACACAGTCACTTACCTTTGCTATCTCTGACTAGCTCCCACAACCTGCAAGTTTTTTATCCCCTCCAGAGGCACCATCTATATTAAGTTTTAATAGTATTGATATCCTATTATCTCTCTTTGAATTTTGCTAATCTCCTTTTATCCCTCCTGAATTAAATATCTTATTATTTCTTCTTATTTTAATAAGGATTTAATGAATATTAATTTAATAAATTAAAGATAACGAATATCTTATTTTTTTCATCGTAAATAATGAATATCCTAAACACTCTTAAAATAGTTTAAGGCGCTAAATTTAGGTGCTGGTTTGAAAGGGATTTTTTTTTTTTTTTTATTGAATGAACTTTGTCAACGGATATAAATTTACTGTATGGGATTTCCATCCATGTTAATAGAAAGGTTCACAAAAGGTTAATATAAAATATTGTATTTGGCTTCTTGTCTAATTATATTATGTCTGAGTTCAGGCAAAGAACTAAAATATGTCAAAATTCTTTGTCTATATATATTGATAATTGTCAGATAAATTAGAGCACTTGTAACACAGCTGGTTGGTCCTTCCTCAAAAGTGTGATAAAATATTTGTCAAAGAAATTACTTACCAAGTGTTAAACTAGTAACATGGTACAAGTTCTATTGTCTCATTGGTCCGTAGTAATTTTAATTGTTGAATAAAATTATAATTTTCAGATTTATTTTAAATTCTATTTCGACAAAAATAAATGGGACAAAAATTGCAAAATTAAAGTTAATGAAATTTTGCGAATATAATTTGATTCAATCACTTTATAGGTGCAAGGTGATAGAATAGCTGACTAACATAGAAAATAGTCAAATGGAATGGGATGCGGATAAAAATATGTTCGAACTCTTTTAATGAAATAAGAAACAGATTATATGTAATACTCCATTTGATCCTTAATACAAGACATATTTAAAAAGTTAATCTTGGTTATAAATATAGGATATAATTTTCAAATTTATCAATATTTTTCGAATTTATCCTTATTGATTGATGCTCCTCAATAACAATCAAGGAGGAAAGATAATGAAGAAATTAAGGGAAATAACTATGTCATATTAACTAATTTAACTAACTTTATTAATCTAATCAAATTAAGTAAATATGTCTTATATTAAGGATCGAAGGGAGTAACTTTTATTTTTTTTCAAAGTCAAAGGAAAATCACATAAATAATACAGTATAAATTTTGTATACTATATTGACATTATTTATTGTATTTTAATAATGTTTAACTTTAAAACAAAATTTCTTTTAGCATTTAGAATATTTTATTTTATATTACTTTAATCTCATTTCGTACAGTTTTTTTAAAAAAAACTTAAATTAGATGCCCATACTCTATCTTATAAGAAATCAATGTGATGATGTGATATGAACCATTCTATTACATATATAGTATAAATATACTTAATACGGTTTATATAATATTTCGTCTAGTAACACCTCCAAAGAAATTGGTGATGCTGTAACTTGTAAGCAATATTCTAGGTATTCTTGAAATTGATGACATTCGGAATTAGTATTTGCAAGAACAACTTGAGGATCATGATGTTATTCACAAGATATACAATTTCGGATTTCTAATATAGGAGTGAGACAACTAATACTTTTCTGATATTAAATATAAAATAAAATTTGTAGTGTAAATTGTACTATAAATTTTATCCTATATTTAAGACTGGAGATAGTATGTGCATATTTAAAAATTTAATTTAGTTATTTATAATAAATGTTTTAATTTTTTGTCATTAAGTTAATGGTATTTCATAAAATTTTATGTGCTAATGATTCTACAAATTTCCCCATTTTTTTTGTTTGAATCAAATGTTAGCTGATTTAGACTAAGATTTATTGAGTTTGTTTTAATTCCTGTTTTGATGTGATATGAGCTAATTTTCTCCTCAAACTTTGAGCTTGTCTTTATTTATTTATTTTCTTAAGAAAAGAAAAGAGTAATGTTTGGCTAATTGCAAATAAAAAGTGTGGTCTCACGAGATCTTTATAACTTGTGAGCTACGTAAAACCTCAAATGGTGGGGTTGTTAAAATTTACATGGAAAAAAAAAATCGTTTTTGAGGCAACATTTTAATAATTCCTAAAAGCATTAAAAATGCATGATGCAACAATTAGGAAGATAATTACCTCCAGATCTAACAATTTTTCAGCAAATTGTAACATCCCGTTTTCGCAAGCAGTATATTTTTTTTTCATCAAACATCATTGCAAATCATCAGAGTAGAGCAGGAGCGATTGAGTAACGATATATATATATATTAAAATACCTACGGTAGCATGTCTTCTTTGTTTAAACAGCGGTACAATAGTGTTTCAAAAGTATAACAGAAAGAAGTCTTCAGCCGGGTCTTCTATGTGGCCTGCTTGCCTCTATCTTCGGTACTTGGTCCTTCCGACCCTGAAGCTAAGTTAAGAGCTGAGGTCCAAGCATCGAACCCCAGGTAACGGTTAACCTCATGATTACATACATCATATATGTACGACAGACATTCATAGAATTTTGGCAACATTTACTACGGTCAGACATAAGGTATACATATCAGATATGTATGGCAATAACAATACAGTCAGAGTAAGGTTAAGGCACAATGAGAAATGTACATGAACAGATATGCACGGCAATAACAATACAGTCGGAGTAAAGTTAAGGCAGATGACAGACAATAGTACAGTCGGAGTACAGACAATAGTACAGTCAGAGTACATGCATGACAGACAATAGGCATGACAGACAATAGTATAGTCGGAGTACAGAAAATATACATATATGCATACAATAAACATCAGAGTTAGTGTTACAGTACGCGAACGTACCTTCGTTGACGGAAAATGGTATGTTTGACAGCGGTACGACAGCGGGTCAGAACGTAATCAGGGATATCCTATAAGGATAATATCGCATCTATTAGAAATCAGTCATTACGACGGACATTTTAGTCATAAATGACCATTTTACCCCTGAGCTCCTAATCGATGGAATTTCGCCAGCTCTTCGTTACTTTGACTCTAATCTTCCAAAATTTTGCCATAACTCCTTCTCCAACATAATTTTCGAAATTAACACCTTAATTACCCCTTAAACATGATATCTAATCATACTTGGAAGATTAAATATCAAAACAACATCTACCCTAGAACTTCAAGAACTACTGAACTAAAGACTAGAACCGAAGAACTTACCCGTTGAAGAACTTCACTACAACTTTCTCCAGAGCTCCTCTCTCTAACTTCTCTCTAACTTTCGAATTATGCAAGAGCATTTGGTGTGAAGAATTCAAAGGGAAGTGGTGCCTATTTATAGAAGAAAAATGGGCCAACTTAGGTAATTTTCTCCAAAATTTTCCTTCAATTCTAACCATGGAAATTAGGGTTTGGGAGGTGGCTAATTCTCCTCCAAGCAGCCCCTTTGGTCGACATTTTGGCCCCAAAAGTCAACAAAAATGATGCCAAGTGGTGCCACCTTGCATTGCTCTAGAAGGTTTCTACCGGTAAAACCCCGGTTCGGTGTTCGAATCGCGTAATCTTGTAAAATCTTAGAAATCCGAAATCACAACTTTGAAGTTGCTTTCTTACTCATTAGAAATGTCTGGTTAACTAAATTTTTGATCCCTTTCGGTCTTCTCCGGTCCTACCGAAGATTTACGGAAAAACGCGTCGGTTACGGAAATAACTTAGGAATCATCAACTTCGGGACAAAAACTCACTGATCCATAATTTTTCCAGTTGATTACCAACTCATCCCCAAATATTGAGTTATGATTTATTTTCTACGAGTTTTCATTTCCTCAACTGCTCCTTTGTCCTTTTCGTCTTATTCCCTTATTGTTCCGTCGGTTTCGGAAATGACTTCGGAGACAACCCACTCCGAGATAAAAATTCACTTGTCTATAAAATACTCTGACCTTAGAAACCTTGCTCATGGTTTTCTAGATAGGATTTAATCTCTATCGGTGGTCATTTATCCTATTTGCTTTTTCACAAAATATCACAATTTATATTATTATTTTATTCTAAATATCATGATATTTTATTTGCCCATTCTTATCCATTTTTGCTCCAAAAATTCGGTCCAAACTTCTGGTATTTTTTTTTATTTTCTTTTTTAATTAATTATCTAATTAATTAATATTATATAAAATAATTATTTTATAATTATTTTATATAATTTTACAAAATTTCCTCATTGGTCCATACTTGTTTTTATGCTTAAAATTACTTATTCTCATATATTTTTCTTCATCTTTTCCAAATAATTAGAAAATATATTTTATGCTAATTTTAGCCTTAAACCACTAATTATAGGGTTTTACATAATTATCTTTAGATTTTCCTTTGTTTAAGCCCAAATAATTAGCTAGTAATTATTTAATTAATTACCCACTAATTGTTGATAATTTTATTAATTAGAATAACTCATTTTCTCACAACTTTTGCACTTACATTGGTATTTTATGCTTTACATAAAATATCTATAATCACGGGGTCAAAAATGATCCCGGAATACTTTTTATATTTTTCCCTCACTATTTTCCAAGGAAATAAATCCCAAAAGTTGTCTAAATTAGAGAAAACATACTCTCTAATTTTTAATAATTATTTTATTGCCTCTAAGGATTTTTCATAATTTCCTTAAGTCATTTTATGCTCCACAAGGGCATTTTGGTCATTTCTGACACATTCTTAATTTTCCTAATTTCCAAGAAATTTTCCTTTAGAAAATAAGATAAATTTAACATTCTTTTTGAAACCACATATTCACCTATTTTCAATAGGTATTATTTCCTAATTTATGATATTTATCATAAATACGATTTTTAGGGTTTTACATTTCTTCCCCCGTTAAACAAAATTTCGTCCTCGAAATTTGTACTCTATCCTCTAAACTCCGTACTTAACTAAACTTCGAACTATACGCGTCGGATCTTTACTGTGTCTGCCAGCTGCTCCTCCTGGTGATCGAGAATTCGCTTCGGTTTGGCCAGCTATGATCTTGTCACATCATATTTTGATATATAGTGTTTCCCGTGGTTCCCACACACCGCGGTCAACACCACAAATACCAAAATGTCTCCATGGAATACACCATGGCAACACAAGATACTTCAAATGTTTCCATGGCTCCCGTACACCATGGCAACATAAGATACCTCTTACTCAATGACATGATCACGGTCGAATATAACTAAGAAACATGGAACACGTGTCTAACATCTAATTCGTAATACGGACTATACGTTCACCTCGTCCTCTTCCTCGGCCTCTGCCTCGATCTCGGGGAGCTCCGGCTCCTCTCAGTTCGCCATGTCTTGTTCTTTTCCTTTATTAGGAAAACGTTAGTTATACAAGGAGTACAACGATGATCATATCACAATTTCTATCGCACTTCATATTTCTACTACTAACGAATAGACACCTGCAACATGTCCCTCGTTAAGAATTTCGTTAGTTCGTTCTTCTCAGAAACGAGTACGGAAACACGTATCGAAAGTTCCTATACATGAGTTAAATACTGCATGTACTTATCTTTATTGGTCTCGGGGTTTCATCCGGTGTGGCCTATCTTCGCATATAAGCTCGGTGCTAGGAAAGAATCACCGTCTAGCACAAACTGGCGATTATCAGAATGATCAGAGACTGATATCAGAGTTATCAGAGCTATCAGAGATTAATATCAGAGTTATCAGAGCTATCAGAGACTGATATCAGGGTTATCAGAATTATCGGAGGCTGATATCAGGGTTATCAGAATTATCGGAGGCGATATCAGGGTTATCAGAATTATCGGAGGCTGATATCAGGGTTATCAGAATTATCGGAGGCTGATATCAGGGTTATCAGAGGCTGATATCAGAGTTATCAGAGTGATGCACCGACCGAGGGTGGTACACCGGTTCAAGATGGTATACCGGTTCAGAATGGTATACCGAAGTAAGGTGGTACACCGACCTTAGGCTATATCAGTACTCATTTTCAAAATATGCTCCAAAATTTTTGAAAAGGCTTAGAACCTAACTCCGTTAATCGAACAGAATGGCCAGGTAAGTGTCTACCATGGGGGCCTCACCGAGTTCACGGCGACTGATTGGCACACCCACGTAGACTAGCCTTGCCTTCGGCACCAAACTGTCAAGTAATAACATAGTTAAATTCATGTCAGGACTACTGCTCTGATACCAAAAATGTAACATCCCGTTTTCGCAAGCAGTATATGTTTTTTTTCATCAAACATCATTGCAAATCATCAGAGTAGAGCACCGAAACGATTGAGTAATTGATATATATATATATTAAAATACTCACGGTAGCATGTCTTCTTTGTTTAACAGCGGTACAAGAGTGTTTCAAAAGTATAACAGAAAGAAGTCTTCAGCCGGGTCTTCTATGTGGCCTGCTTGCCTCTATCTTCGGTCCTTGGCCCTTCCGACCCTGAAGCAAAGTTAAGAGCTGAGGTCCATGCATCGAACCCCAGGTAACGGTTAACCTCATGATTACATACATCATATATGTACGACAGACATTCATAGAATTTTGACAACATTTGTTAGTTCTCAATGTGTTTTGATGATAAGCGACAATTGTAAACAAGCAAGAGTATTTTTGACAAGCTAAATGATTTGATTTAAAGACAAAAACATTCTGTCAGCGCCAAACTCGAGCCTAGATGAGTGAACTCGAGTTTGCCACCAACAGAGAGCAAGACTAGCTTATCTTTGCATTTTAAACTCGAGCCTAGGTTCTTGAACTCGAGCCTAAAAGCTCCAAAAGGTTTTGAAAGAGTTTACGAATGAGTAAACTCGATCTGGATAAGCAAGCTCAAGTTGGCCTCAAGGCGGAAAACTTTTCATTTGAAAATCATTTCTTTAAACTCCACGGTTCGTATTTTGTGTAGAGTTTGTGACTTACAAATGTTGCAAACTCGAGCTTAAAGAAATAAACTCGAGCTTATGATTATTGTGTAGAGTTTACTCTATAATTTGAAAGACATAAAAGAGTTTCCAAAATGTGTAAACTCGAGCTGCGTCTGCGGGCTCGAGTTTGTCCACAGAGAGCAATTGAACTTTCCAATCTTTACAAACTCGAGCCTAACATTTTAAACTTCGGGTTTGCCTCTGGCCAATTGATTTCGAAGTTCATTTGTTTAACATAAACTCGAGCCCATCTCTCTGAACTCGAGCCTAATCTTCCTGATGAGTAAAGTTACTTTACAAACTCTAGAGTTCATATTTCAAACCTCAAGTTTGCTTGACATGAATAGTATCAAGCTCGAGCCGAACATTAAAGGACCTTCATTGCAGATCAATCATCCGAAAATCAGGAAAGATCATGAACCCAACGGCTATAGTCCACAAACAGCAAGAGTTTCGAATGGAGAGAATTCTGAATAAAGAAGCAACGGTCATGAGAAGACTCTCTACTATATGTATAGAGCTGCATACAAACATACAGAAACACACAATAAGAAGAAACGAAAACTCGGCTCAATTCTTCTCTATTATTTCAGTTTTCTTTACGTGTAATATCGTTTGATACTTAGAACTTCGGTGTTTATCAATATTTACTCGTGAGAGAGTTTACATACTTGTATTTCATTCATTATAAGAATCTCAAGTTAAGGGGACTTGGAGATTGGGATTTGATTACAACTTGTAAGGGGAGTGTATCCTAGAGAGGATAATCCTTGAGTACAGAGTGTGTATCTGAATTGAGTGATAGTAGAAAAACCCAGGGAGCCTGGGGACTGGACGTAGGTCAAGAGTTAAGACCGAACCAGGATAAACTTTCCGTGTCAAGCTCTTCTTCCCTATCTCTTTACTTTCAGCTTCATCTAGTGTGCACAGGTGATTTTAAAAGAATTTTAAAAATCCCAAATTCACCCCCCTCTTGGTGATATCCTTCACTTTCAACATTTACTACGGTCGGACATAAGGTATACATATCGGATATGTATGGCAATAACAATACGATCGGAGTAAGGTTAAGGCACAATGAGAAATGTACATGAACAGATATGCACGGCAATAACAGTACAGTCGGAGTAAAGTTAAGGCACAACGGACAATAATACAGTCGGATGACAGACAATCATACAGTCGAATGACAGACAATAGTACAGTCGGAGTACATACAATAGTACAGTCAGAGTACAGGCATGACAGGAAATAGTACAGTCAGAGTATAAGCATGACAGAAAATAATACAGTTGGAGTACAGACAATATACATATATGCATACAATAAACATCAGAGTTAGTGTTACAGTACGCGAACGTACCTTCGTTGACGGAAAATGGTACGTTTGACAGCGGTACGACAGCGGGTCAGAACGTAATCAGGGATGTCCTATAAGGATAATATCACATCTATTAGAAATCAGTCATTACGACGGACATTTTAGTCATAAATGACCATTTTACTCCTGAGCCCCTAATCGATGGAATTTCGCCAGCACTTCGTTACTTTGACTCTAATCTTCCAAAATTTTTCCATAACTCCTTCTCCAACATAATTTTCAAAATTAAACCTTAATTACCCCTTAAACATGATATCTAATCATACTTGGAAGATTAAAGATCAAAACAACATCTACCCTAGAACTTCAAGAACTACTGAACTAAAGACTAGAATCGAAGAACTTACCCGTTGAAGAACTTCACTACAACTTTCTCCTGAGCTCCTCTCTCTAACTTTCCAATTATGCAAGAGAATTTGGTGTGAAGAATTCAAAGGGAAGTGGTGCCTATTTATAGAAGAAAAATGGGCCAACATAGGTAATTTTCTCCAAAACTTTCCTTCAATTCTAACCATGGAAATTAGGGTTTGGGAGGTGGCTAATTCTCCTCCAAGCATCCCCTTTGGTCGAAATTTTGGCCCCAAAAGTCAACAAAAATGATGCCAAGTGGTGCCACCTTGCATTGCTCTAGAAGGTTTCTACCGGTAAAACCCCGGTTCGGTGTTCGAATCGCGTAATCTTGTAAAATCTTAGAAATCCGAAATCACAACTTTGAAGTTGCTTTCTTACTCATTAGAAATGTCTGGGTTAACTAAATTTTTGATCCCTTTCAGGTCTTCTCCGGTCCTACCAGAAGATTTACTGAAAAAGCGTCGGTTACGGAAATCACTTGGAATCATCAACTTCGGGACAAAAACTCACTGATCCATAATTTGTCCAGTTGATTACCAACTCATCCCCAGATATTGAGTTATGATTTATTTTCTACAGGTTTTCATTTCCTCAACTGCTCCTTTGTCCTTTTCGTCTTATTCCCTTATTGTTCCGTCGGTTTCGGAAATGACTTCGGAGACAGCCCACTCCGAGATAAAAATTCACTTGTCTATAAAATACTCTGACCTTAGAAACCTTGCTCATGGTTTTCTAGATCGGATTTAATCTCTATCGGTGGTCATTTATCCTATTTGCTTTTTCACAAAATATCACAATTTATATTATTATTTTATTCTAAATATCATGATATTTTATTTGCCCATTCTTATCCATTTTTGCTCCAAAAATTCGGTCCAAACTTCTGGTCTTTTTTTTTCGATTTTAATTAATTATTTAATTAATTAATATTATATATAATAATTTTTTTATATAATTTTTTACAAAATTTCCCCATTGGTCCATACTTGTTTTTAGGCTTAAAATTACTTATTCTCATATATTTTTCTTCATCTTTTCTAAATAATTAGCAAATATATTTTATGCTAATTTTAGCCATAAACCACTAATTATAGGGTTTTACATAATTATCTTTAGATTTTCCTTTGTTTAACCCAAATAATTGGCGATAATTATTTAATTAATTACCCACTAATAGCCCAGCCCCGAGAAAAAAAAAGAAGATAAGCGGCATAAGAAAGGTTAAATTCCTGTTAGTAACTTAACAACAAAACGTTGAGGGGTTATATGCAATTAATCTAAAATCTGGGAGAGTTTTGTATATTTTAGCCTTAACAAAATAAAGAAAGGTCACTTTAAGATTGACTATACAATTTGACATTGGTTAATATTATAATAATATTTTTATAGGATATTAAGTCTCAACCGTCAAAATTGATCTAACAGCATATATAAAGAATTGAACGGAAGCGGATGAGAAGGGAAATGAAGAGGCCCCTTTCCCTTCTATTTGATAAGTTCGATTTGAGGTCCAGAAACTAGACCTCTTTCTCCTCCCGAGAAAGTTGTGATCCGATTCCAACTAGTTTGTTTAAATTATTGTTATTTTATTACCTTACATTTTATTTTTACTAAGAAAATTATATTTTATTATTTCATCCCACTGAAATTATTGAAGATTGTATGCTTTGTCTGATATTAGTATGAATTTTCCATTAGAATATGGGTGTAACATCTCATTTCCAAAAGCGGTATAATTTTTTTTTCATATATCGAGTAGAGCATTGGAACAAAGAGTATTGAGTAAGCGATACAACATAATATAGTGGCGTAACTTCTGTTCATAAAGAACAATACATTATATGTTCGAGATCTTAGAGGTTCTTGATCGGGTCTTTACGCGATCTTCACACGTCTTGCTAACTTAGCTTACGCTCATCTTCCATCCTCGAGTCTCCGGACCTTGAAGCTATGGTAAGAGCTGAGATCCAATTTCCATCGGATCTCAGGTAACGGTTAACCTTATGCTCAAATACAACAGTACATGGGTAACAAATATTTCTAGTATTACAACATGGATCAATACAGTCGTTGTATGATCATTTGATAACAACTACACTAACATGCAAAGTTATTTCCGATCTTCACATATCCAGTGCCACGATGTACGATCGTGTTCTCAGCGCTAGGAAAACATAACGGCATTATCATGACTATAACCCGTAAAGCTGTAAATAGTGATCTAAGCCTCCCAACTTAGTCACTTGTGCAAGTCCAGACGAGTCCCGTTCATAGCTCTATGAAACTATCCACATCATATACAACCATACTATGAACATTAGCATTAGTGTTACGATGCAGCGTCCGTACCTTCGTTGACAATATACGGTACTCTGGTGGAAAACGGTACGTTTGACGGAAATTTGGCACGTCGAGGCAGTGAACGGCAGCGGTTGGTGATTACAGATATCCTATAAGGATAATATCATGTTTATCAATATCCAACATCATAACAGGCATTTTAGGTACAAATTACTATTTTGCCCCTACCTTTACTAATTTCCAAAATTTTGCAGAGCTTCGCTACTTTGACACCTAACTTTCGAAACTCAATCCCTACTATGTTTTTACCTCGTCGGGCATCTTTCAATGCAATGAGGCCTAAAAACAAGAATAAAATTTCATTTCGTACTTCCTAGATCTAACTAATATTTCTACTAAAACTACCAAACAAAAGACTAGAAATTAAAAGTTAAGGACCGAAGAACTTACTCAGGGCTTCGCTATAAATTTTCTCCAGGACTCCTCCTCCTCTCTTCTGCTCCAAGATTTTGAAATGAGCAAGTTCTCTTTGGTGTGAAATTTATGAAGAGAGTTGAGGCCTATTTATAGAGGTTTTTTGGTTACTATTATGCTTTGCCAAATGCAATTTCAACCATTGGATTCAAACTTTTGAAGTGGCTTCTTCTTGGCCTTTAGATGTGTTGGCCGACCTCTTCATGATGCAAGCCCTCCAAGGATGATGTCATCAAGGTGATGGCATCCTTGTTTTATCGATAAAGTTCCCTGTTCGGTGTCCCAATTGCGGAATCCTAGAAAATCTCAAAATCCGGAAGCATAGCCACGAAGGTCTAATCTTCCTCTTTAAAAATTTCTGGGTCAACTAAATTTTTGATCCCATTCAGGGCATTCCGTTGCCTTCCGATCATTTTCAGATAATCGTCTTTGGTTACGGAAATCACTTCGGGTAACATCAACTTCTGGACAAAAATTCACTGATTCATAAAATGTCCAGATGTTTACCAACTCATCCCTGGATTTCAAGTTATGATTTATTTTCATTTATACTATCTGTCCTATTTCCTTTTTCGTCTTATTCCCTAATCATTCCGCCGGTTACGGAAATGACTTTGGAGACAGCCTACTCCGAGATAAAAATTCATTTGTTTATAATATGCCCTGAACTTAGAAATTTAGTTCATGGTTTTCTAGATAAGATTTAATTTCTATCGGTGGTCATTTATCCTATTTGCTTTTTCACAAAATATCACAATTATATTACTATTTTATTACATAATATCTAGATATTATTTTGCACAATTCTTATCCTCTTTGATCCCAAAATTTCGGCCAGCTCTTGCTCTTTTTTTTTTCTGTTTTAATTAATTTATATTATTCTAATTATCTTATATTTATTTTCCCCAAAATTCTCTCATTGGTCCATTCTTATTTACATGGATTTAGGCTTTATTAATTGCTAGGAAATTCTTGTAGCCTTTGATCTTGCTTTATTAGATTATATTGTATCCATTGAACATTATTTAATTTCTCTAATTTAATTAGAAAGCTTAATTAGAGTCTTAATCTCATGATTAGTAACTTTTTAGGATTAGGGATTTTCATATACTTAACCTCATTCATTTTTCTTAATCTTTTCCAATTAATTAGCAAATATATTTTATGCTAATTTTAGCCATAAACCACTAATTAAAGGGTTTTACATAATTATCTTTGAATTTTCCCTTAATCAAAGCTTAACAATTAGCCAATAATTATTTATTTAATCACTTACTAATTGTTGATATTTTTCTTATTTAAAATAACTCATTATCTCACAACTATTTGACTTACATTGGTATTTTATGTCCCATGTAAAATACTAAAAATCATGGGGTCAATTATGGCCCTCATAATACTTTTTGATTTTTGCCTTTTAATTTTTCCAAGGTTATAATTTAATAAATTACCAAAATTAGAGGTAATATACTCTCAAATTTTTAATAATTATTTTACTGCCTCTAAGGATTTATCATAATTTTCTCAAGATGTTTTATGGCCCATAAATACATTTTTGGCCCTTTGGCACTTTATTTCTTCCAATTTTATTAGAAATTTCCCTAGAAAATAGAATAAGTATTCTACAATGTTTTGACACCACATATTCACCTATTTCCAATAGGTATAATTTACAAAAATATGTTATTTATCATAAGTGCAATTTTTAGGGTATTACAATGGGTTTGATTTAATTTTAATAAAAAACATTTGGATCAATTTTTTATGAGTTTGAACAAATTTTTTTTTATTTTCATCACGTACTAATAGTCAATTTATAGGTTGAATATATTACCAGGCTCAGAATAAAATGATATTTTTCTTCCATCAATTTATGTTCTCTAATTCGATATATTCCAAAACTCTTATTCGGACATTTCATTTCCATTAATGGTTAACTCTTCAGGACAAAAATAAAGTCATACATATATGTAATACCTAAAATCTGACTTAGGGTAAAAATCATAAAATGAGTAAATAATACCTATTAAAAATAGGTGAATATGAGGTATCAAATATTAAGTTATGAAGATATTATTTTCTGATGAAAATGCTATGGAAATTAGGGAAAAATTAATAAATGTGTCAGAAATGACCAAAATGCCCTTATGGAGCATAAAGTGACTTAAGGAAATTATGAAAAATCCTAAAAGGAAGTGAAATAATTATTTGAATTAAGAGAGTATATTATATCTAATTTTGGTAATTTAATAAATTACAAACTTGGAGAAATTGAAGGAGAATACTCAAAAAGTATTGAAAAGACCATAATGCCCCCGTAAATTCTAAAATAATGCAAGAGACATGAAATTCTAATGTTAATGCAAAAATTTGAAGATAAAGAGTTATCTTAATTAAGAAAATTGTCCACAATTGATAAGAAGGTAATTAAGTAATTATTGGCTAATTACTTAAGCTTAAGCAAAGGAAATTCAAGGATAATTATGTAAAGCTCCATAATTAGTGGTAAATGGCTAAAAATTAGCATAAATGTATTTTCTAATTAATTGGAAATTTTGAGAAAAATAAGTGAGATTAAGTATTTTTGGGTCTAAAAACAAGTTTGGACCAATAGGAAAAAGTTATGAAAAATTTTATAAAAATAATTATTTAATTATATAATAATAATTAAATAATTAATTAAAAAATAAAATAAAATATATATATATATGTATATGGCTGCCGACATCCATGGAGGAAGAAAAAGAAAAATGAAATAAAAATGAAATAGGTAGTATAAAATCAATAAACTCTATTAAAATAATAATTAAAGTGAATAGTAAAAATACCTTTAGGAAACGGATCCTATCTAGAGAACCAGGGATAGGATTTCTAAAGTCAAGATATATTAATGATCAGTGGATTTTTATCTTGAAGTGGTCTTTTCCGGAAGTTAATTCCGAGATCGGTAGAAGAAGTTAGTAATAAGACGAAATAGGGAAAATCTGATAAAAAGCAGATAGTCATAAAATTAGGATTTGAACAAAATAAATTATAACTCAAAATTTGGAGATGAGTTTATGATTATCTGGACATATTTGGAATCAGTGAATTTTTATCCAAAAGTTGATAATTAGAATTCAATTAAGTAGCAGTGCACGCTTTTCAAGGAACTTTAGGTATTTATTGGAACCCTATATGGAATCAAAATTTAGGTTAACTTGGACATTTCTAATAAGTGAGAAAATGTCTTCAAAGTTGTAAATCCAGAATTTTAGGATTTTCCGAGATTACGCGATTCGGACACCGATCGGGGAAATTATATCGGTATGGGCAAAAATCAAATTGGAAAATTCCCTTTATGTCCCCAAATTCTCCTATAAATACCCCACCCCCTCCCTTTGGTTTTTCACACCATTTCCTCTTGAGATTTTCGAAATCTAGAGAGAGTTTTTAGAGAGGAGCTCACAGAGGAAAACGTGAAGCTTTGGGTAAGTTTTCGGTACTTAAGCTTTCGTAGTTCTTTCGGAAGTTTTCGTAGAATTGTTAGTTAGATCTAGGAAGTAGGAGATGAGATTCTTATTCTTGTTTTTAAGCCTCATTGCATTGAAAGATGCCTGACGAGGTAAAAACATAGTAGGGATTGAGTCTCTGAAAGTTGGGAGTTAAAGTAACGAAGTGCTGGCGAAATTCCACCAATTAAGGGGTCAGGGGTAAAGTAGTCATTTTTGACTAAAATGTGTCAAAAGTTAATAAATGTAATATTATCCTTATAGGATATCTTATGTGATATGTGTATTGTATGTGATAGCTGATAGCTTTGCTGTATGTTTATGTACAATTGGGGTACGTACGTTCGCGTACTGTAACACTAACACTGATGGATATAGTATGCGTGTATGCGATGTGTATATGATATGTTTGTGATGTGTGAATGATGTATATATATGTGGGGTGTTGTTGGGATGCATATTATGTTAGAAGATAAGCTGTATGCATCTTTGGGAGCGATATAGTTGTAAAGAGTTTGTGAGCAATACATACGTAGTCTTTGGGAGCGATACATCTATAATGTTGGGAGCGATATATCTGCATGCTGGGAGCGATACATGTGCATTGGTTGGGTGTGTGTTATATGTTGTGAATGTTGTCCTGTAACCCATATGTGTGTCTGTATACATGAGGTTAACCGTTACCTGAGATTCGGTGTGGATCTCAGCTCTTAACATAGCATCGAGCTCCGGAGGACGGAAGCCTTCCTGTCTGTTATTATATACTTTTGAAACACACGGTTATTGTACCGTTGTTGTATCCAGCCAGACTTACGGCATTTTATAAATATATATCAGTTACTCTTCCGCTCAAATGCTCTACTCCGATGAAAAAAAATTTTATACTGCTTTTGGAAAACGGGATGTTACAATATACATACATACATATACATACATACATACATACATATATATATATATATATATATATATATATATATATGTATATATATATATATACATATATATATATATATGTATATATGTGTGTGTGTGTGTATATATATATATATATATATATTTTTTTTTTCTAAGATAAGAAACTTGATGAATTCAAATATTTAATGTTATCCTTAACGTCTTCCTGTTGCTCATTTTTTGAGACATCAAATAAATATAGTTATGTTACGAAAAACATAATAAAATATATTAATATAAATATTGTACATCTCCCTATTATTTATTCTCATTATTTTCCTATGATTATGTAATCCCATTTATCGTAGGTTATAAAGTTATGTATATAAATATAAGGCATATGCTATGTATTGTACACAAATCTAAATTGTGAATAAAATTATTCTCTCTTGTTCTCTTTTTTTCTCATCTCTCTTTTATTTCATAACACGTTATCAACACAACATCGCTCTAGTCAATGTATGATATTTTAATATCTCTTTAATTGTTTCAATTTTATTTTCTTCTTCTCCACTATTTCCCCCTCTATTCTCATGTGACCTAAAGTCACCATTAAATGAAATATGAAGTTTATATATATATATATATATAGGGAAAAACACTTCTCATTTGCGGGAGAAGTGCTTTCTCATGTCACACACACATGAAATCGTGGGACCCACATATATATATATAATGCTCATTATATATATGTGTGGGTCTACCATTTCATGTGTGTGTGTAGGAATCTTCTTCTTCACTACAAAAAAACATCACATTACCCACGGAATTCCGTGGGTAATTTACTTTGCCACGGAATTTACCCACGGAATTCCGTGGCTAATGAACTTTGCGACGGAATTCCCACGGAATATAATCCGTCCCCAAAAAAACCATGGCAAAGTCAATTACCCACGGAATTTGTAACAACCCGACTTTTCAAAAGCAGTATAAATTTTGTTTTCAAAAACATCATTTCAAAATCATCAGAGTAGAGCAACGGAGCATATGAGTAACTGATATGTATATATAAAGTGCCATAAGTCAGTGGCTATTTACAACGAGTGATGCTATGTAGAGTGTTTCAAAAGAAATGTATAACAACAAAAGGGAAGGCTTCCCATGGAACAACAAAAGGAAGTCTTCAGCTGGGTCTTCTACTCGGGCTGCTTGCTTCTCTCCTCGGCCTTTGATCCTCCAGACCCTGAAGCTATAGCTGAGATCCAATTTAACCCATTGGATCTCAGGCAACGGTTAACCTCATGTTTATGTATACACATACGACAACAGACATCCTCAATCTCAACGGCTCAAACAATACAAGAGCATAGCGGATGCATGAACATAAGTGTAAAGCAGTATGTATAATCGGTGACCCTAGCGAGAATCCCTATCCGAGTCGGTGACCCTAGACGAGCCTCTATCCAGAGTCGGTGATCCTAAACAAAATCTCTATCCGTTATGTATAATTGGTGACCACTAAACAGAATCCTATCC
Organism: Acacia pycnantha; assembly: GCA_025563575.1. NCBI lineage: Eukaryota > Viridiplantae > Streptophyta > Magnoliopsida > Fabales > Fabaceae > Acacia > Acacia pycnantha. The sequence continues at coordinate 11,044 of JAMWYP010000559.1, read as the reverse complement.
AGAGTCGGTGACTCTGAGACAGAACCTCTATCCAGGTCGGTGACCTAAACGAGTCTCTATCCATGAATGTACCTATCACATATAGTAAACCTAAGTACAATTCCAAAGACACGGTGCGTATAGCACCGAATAGAATGGCCGGGTAAGTGTCTACCATAGGGGCCTCATGAGCTTTACGGCGACTAAATGGCACACCGCGTAGACTAGCCTTGCCTTCGGCACCAAACTATTCACACATCATATCATCACATATATGCATACCATAAACACAAGAGTTAAGGTTACCGATGCGCGAACGTACCTTCGTTGACGAACGTCAGCAATTCTGGCGGAATTGGCACGTTTTACGAAAAACTGTGAAACGTCCAACAGCGACACGTCGAACAGCGTAACGGCAGTAGATCAAGGTTTCTGATGTCCTATAGGAGTATTATCACATTTATTAGTGATTTGACATCATAAGCGGCATTTTAGGTAAAAATTACCATTTTGCCCCTATACCCTGTCGGCGGAATTTCGCGGCGCTTGTTACTTTGACTAATTTTCTTCCCAAAATTTTGCCAGAACTTCGACCCAATCATAATTTTCGAACTTAAAGAATAAAATACCCCTATCATATGATATCTAATCATACTCGGAAGATTAAAAACTAATCTAACATTACTACTCTAACTATTGAAAGAACTATGAAAGCTTAAAGCTCGGTGTAGAAAAACTTACCCAGAGCTTCGTTGCAAAATTCCCCAGGCTCCTCTCTCTAAAACTTCTCTCTACTTTCAAATTGCCTCTTTGGGTTTTGGTGTGCAAAATATGAAGAGGATCCTTGGCTATTTATAGGGAAAATGCAAGGGTAAAGGGTAATCTTCCAACTCCTTCTAATTCATTTTGAACCATGGAAACCTAGGGTTTTGGTGGATGATTTGCAGCCAAGTAAAGCTTATTTTCGTTCAGCCCCTCATGAGTCACCAACTTGTGAGACAAGTTGTGCATTCTAGAAGCTTTGAATAGATAAAGCTCCGATCGGTACCGGTCGCGTAATCTCATAAAATCTCAAAATTACGAAATCAAAACTTTGAAGATCTTCTCTTTCTCATCAATAATATCTAATTGAACTTAGATTTCGGTCTCTTACAGGGTTCCAACAGTCCAGTTGAAGTTTTCTCGAAAAACGTGTCCGAGCGCGTCCGGTTTCAGAACGCATTTCTGAAATCATCAACTTCTTCAGAAAAATCCACGATTCCAAATATGTCCAGATAAATTCAAACTCATTCCTAGATGTTGAGTTAGAATTTATTTTCTTCATATCCAAAAATATGCCTATATGCATTTTTCCCTATTTTGTTTTATTAGGAAAATGCCTAAACGGCTTGAAATTAACTTAGTAAGAGTCTAACGGAAGATAAAATTCCACGATCAATATTTTACCCGGCTTTGGAAATCTCATTCCTAGATCTCTAGATAGGATCCGTTTCCTAAATATTAAATTACTATTCATCATTTTTTACTTTAATTAATTATAATATTAAAATATTTGCAAGTTGCAACAATTTATTTTTTCATTCATCAATTTTTTTTTCTTTTCTTTTTTTTCTGCCCCTTTTTTTTCGTTTTTTTTTATTTTGATTAATTATTTAATTAATTTTATTAATTAAATAATTATTTTTACATAATTTTTACAAAATTCTCCTATTGGTCCATTCTTGCATTTAGGCTTAAAAATACCTAAACTCAACTATTTTTCTCCAAAATTTCCAAGTAATTAGTAAATATATTTTTACTAATTTTCGACCCAAAACCACCAATTTTAGGGTCTTACATAATTATTCTGAATTTCCTTTGCTTATGCTTAAGTAATTAGCCGATAATTACCTAATTACTTAATTATCACTTGTTGATAATTTTCTTAATTAGAATATCTTATTACCTCATAACACTTGCATTGACATTTGTGTTACCATGTCTCTTTCATTATACTAGAATTTGTGAGGGTATTTTGGTCATTTACCATTTTTGAGTATTCTTCTACAATTTCTCCAAGTTTGTAATTTATTAAATTACCAAAATTAGAGATATACGCTCTCTCAATTTAAATAATTATTTCATTGCCCTTTAGGATTTTTCACCATTTTCCTAAGTTATTTACTCCTCCCGGGGTATTTTGGTCATTTGGCACTTTGGCCCTTAAATTCCCTAATTCAAATTTCGGGGTATTACATTTCTCCCAGTTAAACAAAATTTCGCCCTCGAAATTTGTACCCAACCTACTATACTTTGTACTAACTAGACTCAGTCTACTCGGACCTTGGACTCCGCGCGTCGGATCCTTACTTTGTCGCCAGCCGCTCCTCGGCGATTGAGAACTCGTTTTGGCTTGATTATAAAGTTTTTATCATGTTTTAAGTTGATATATATAGTGTTTCCGTGGCGTCAAGACACCGCGTACTTTATATATATTGCTTAGTGGCGCCCATAACACGCGTACTTTAGTGTTTTAGCGTTTCGTGGTGCCCATAACACCGCGTACATAAGTGTTTCCGTGGCACCCATAACACCCCGTACTACACATTCATCATGTCGTACTTTGATATACGGTATCCCCATGGTTCCCATACACACAGCAATACCATATATCTCATACTCATGGATATCATGTCGTACTTCGATATATTATGTTCCATGGTTCCCATACACCAGTGGCAACATAAAATACCTTATACTTAATGATACTATCGTGATTTTTTACTTAAGAAACTTGATAATGATTATCACTATGTTATGTGTGGATTGGTTCGACTTTGAACTACGAGAGGTCTTCCCTTTTTCTCAACGTAGCTCTTGAAGTACGTCTGTCTTTGCTAAGAGTCGTCTCTTAACTACGGCGATTTGTTTGGAATTTCCAACAATGGATACGTAGAAAATGATGATGAGTGGATCTAATCCGGCCTTCGAGAAGAGTATGGAAATACGTAATGGTTCCTCGATAGAAATTTTCAACATGGGTCACGATCGAGATATCGGTCCCTCTCGAGGTTATCTACCTCGTCCTCACAGTCTCGGAGTCTCTGGCGTGGCCTAGCTCAGTGTATGAGCTCTGTGCTAGAATGGGTGCGTCCGGTACAAGCTGGCGGTTATCGGAAGTGATCAAAGGCGATATCGAGTGATCGAGTGATCGGATGCGATATCGGGGTTATCGAGTTAATGTCACAGACGAGAAAGTGGTACATCGGTTCGAATGGCATGCGGGTTCAAGGCGGGTACCTGCTTAGACCTTAGGCTATATCGGTACTCATTTTCAAAATATGCTCCAAATTTTTGAAAAGGCTTAGAACCTAACTCAGATTATCCGAGCAGAATGGCCGGAGTAAGTGTCTACCATGGGGGCCTCACCGAGTTCACGGCGATTGGCGCCCACGTAAACTAGCCTTGCCTTCGGCACCAAACTATCATAATAACTTAGTCGAGATCCATGCCGGGAAAGCTGCTCACGATACCAAATGTAACAACCCGACTTTTCAAAAGCGGTATAAATTTTGTTTTCAAAAACATCATTTCAAAATCATCGAGGAGTAGCAACGGAGCATATGAGTAAACGATATGTATATATAAAGTGCCATAAATTGCAGTCGGCTATTTACAACGATAACTGATCTGTAGAGTGTTTCAAAGAAATGTATAACAACAAAGGAAGGCTTCCCATGGAACAACAAAAGGAAGTCTTGGTGGGTCTTCTACTCAGTTGCTTGCTTCTCTCCTCGGCCTTTGATCCTCCAGACCACGAAGCTATAGGCGAGATCCAATTTACCCCATTGGATCTCGGAGTAGCGGTTAACCTCATGTTTATGTATACACATACGACCCAACGAGACATCCTCAATCTCAACATCTCAAACAATACAAGAGCATAGCGAGATGCATGAACATAAGTGTAAAGCAGTATGTATAATCGGTGACCACTAAGCGAGAATCCCTATCCAGAGTCGGTTTGACCCTAGACGAGCCTCTATCCAAGTCGGTGATCCTAAACAAAATCTCTATCCGTTATGTATAATTGGTGACCACTAACGGAATCCCTATCCGGAGTCGGTGACTCTAGAGACGAGAACCTCTCATCAGAGCTCGGTGACCCTAACGAGTCTCTATCCATGAATGTACCTATCACATATAGTAAACCTAAGTACAATTCCAAAGACACGGTGCGTATAGCACCGAATAGAATGGCCGGGTAAGTGTCTACCATAGGGGCCTCACTTTACGGCGACTAAATGGCACGCCCCGTAGACTAGCCTTGCCTTCGGCACCAACTATTCACACATCATATCATCACATATATGCATACCATAAACACAAGAGTTAAGGTTACCGATGCAGCGAACGTACCTTCGTTGACGAACGTCGGCAATTACAGCGGAATTGGCACGTTTTACGAAAAACTGTGAAACGTCCAACAGCGACACGTCGAACAGCGTAACGGCAGTAGATCAAGGTTTCTGATGTCCTATAGGAGTATTATCACATTTTATGGTAGGCGTGCTGCTTGTCCTTCTCCTCGATCCTCGGTCCTCCCGAACCTGACGCTATGTTAAGAGCTGAGATCCAATTTACCACATTGGATCTCAGGTATAGGATCTAACCTCATGTTTATATACAACATATATGTAAAATGAGACATTCAAATATCTTGGCAACATTTACTATGATCGGACATAGGGAATACATAATCGAGATATGTATGGCAATAACAATAAATCGGATTGAAGGTTAAAGCACAATGAGGAATGTACATAATCGGATATGCACGGCCGAGCAATCTACGGTCGGATGTAAGGTTTAAAGCACAATGAGGAATGTACATAATCGGATATGCAGCAGCCTTGAACAATACGGTCGGATGTAAGGTTAAGGTATAATGGATAGTGATACGATCGGATGTATGACATGACAGAGAGAATAATACGATCGGATGTATAGCAGCCAAGACTGATGCGGTCAGTACATACAACGAGTACAATCGGAGTACGAGACAAAGAATACTGATCGAGTACACAGATGCGGAGAAATACACATATTCATACAATAACCATCGAGTTAGTGTTACGATGCATCGAGCATACATACTTATGTAAACCGAATAGAATGGCCGGGTAAGTGTCTACCATGGGGCCTCACCGAGCTTATACGGCGACTAATGGCACACCCACGTAGACTAGCCTTGCCTTCGGCACCAAAGCTGTTCTAACATATTTGTATTCAATAAACATACCATAACAATACACATAGCACATATATGCATACCATAAACACAAGAGTTAAGGTTACGATACGCGAACGTACCTTCGTTGTGAACGTCGGCAATTACAGGCGGAATTGGCACGTTTCTGAAAAGCGTGAAACGTCCAACGGCGACACGTCGGACGGCGTAACGGCGGTAGATCAAGGTTTACGATGTCCTATAGGAGTATTATCACATTTATTAGTGATTTGACATCATAATGGCATTTTAGGTAAAAATTACCATTTTGCCTATACCCCTGTCGGCGGAATTTCCTTGGCGCTTCGTTACTTTGACTAATTTTCTTCCCAAAATTTTGCCAGAACTTCGACCCAATCATAATTTTCGAACTTAAAGAATAAAATACCCCTATCATATGATATCTAATCATACTCGGAAGATTAAAAACTAATCTAACATTACTACTCTAACTATTGAAAGAACTATGAAAGCTTAAAGCTCGAGTGCAGAAAAACTTACCGAGCTTGTTGCAAAAATTCCCAGGAGCTCCTCTCTCTAAAACTTCTCTCTACTTTCAAATTGCCTCTTTGGGTTTTGGTGTGCAAAATATGAAGAGGATCCTTGGCTATTTATAGGGAAAATGCAAGGGTAAAAGGGTAATCTTCCAACTCCTTCTAATTCATTTTGAACCATGGAAACCTAGGGTTTTGGTGGATGATTTGCAGCCAAGTAAAGCTTATTTTCGTTCAGCCCCTCATGAGTCACCAACTTGTGAGACAAGTTGTGCATTCTAGAAGCTTTCGGGCCAGATAAAGCTCCCGATCGGTACCGGTGCGTAATCTCATAAAATCTCAAAATTCCAAAATCAAAACTTTGAAGATCTTCTCTTTCTCATCAATAATATCTAATTGAACTTAGATTTCGGTCTCTTACGAGGGTTCCAACGGTCGATTGAAGTTTTCTCGCAACGTGTCAGCGCGTCCTAGGTTTCGAAACGCATTTATGAAATCTGATTCCAAATATGTCCAGATAAATTCAAACTCATTCCTAGATGTTGAGTTAGAATTTATTTTCTTCATATCCAAAAATATGCCTATATGCATTTTCCCTATTTTGTTTTATTAGGAAAATGCACAAACGGCCTCAGAATTAACTTCCGGAAGAGTCTAATGAAAGATAAAATTCCACTGATCAATATTTTACCCTGGCTTTGGAAATCTCATTCCTAGATCTCTAGATAGGATCCGTTTCCTAAATATTAAATTACTATTCATCATTTTTACTTTAATTAATTATAATATTAAAATATTTGCAAGTTGCAACAATTTATTTTTTCATTCATCAATATTTTTTTTTTTTCTTTTTTTTTCTGCCCCTTTTTTTTTATTTCGTTTTTTTTTTTGATTAATTATTTAATTAATTATTTAATTAATTAAATAATTATTTTTACATAATTTTTACAAAATTCTCCTATTGGTCCATTCTTGCATTTAGGCTTAAAAATACCTAAACTCAACTATTTTTCTCCAAAATTTCCAAGTAATTAGTAAATATATTTTTACTAATTTTCGACCCAAAAACCACCAATTTTAGGGTCTTACATAATTATTCCTGAATTTCCTTTGCTTATGCTTAAGTAATTAGCCAGTAATTACCTAATTACTTAATTATCACTTGTTGATAATTTTCTTAATTAGAATATCTTATTACCTCATAACACTTGCATTGACATTTGTGTTACCATGTCTCTTTCATTATACTAGAATTTGTGAGGGTATTTTGGTCATTTACCATTTTTGAGCATTCTTCTACAATTTCTCCAAGTTTGTAATTTATTAAATTACCAAAATTAGAGATATACGCTCTCTCAATTTAAATAATTATTTCATTGCCCTTTAGGGATTTTCACCATTTTCCTAAGTTATTTACTCCTCCCAGGGGTATTTTGGTCATTTTGGCACTTTGGCCCTTAAATTCCCTAATTCAAATTTCGGGGTATTACAGAATTTATTTTCGTGGGAAAATTTCCCACGGAATTGGAGACGGAAATATTCCAGTGGGTAAGATTAGACGGAAGTTTCCCACGGAATATTAGTTTGAAATTTCCACGGAATATTTCGTGGGAAAATTTCCCATGGATTTTCCGTGGGAAACTTTCCCACAGAATAATTCCGTGGGAAACTTCCGTGGGAAATTTCACACAGAAAATTCCGTGGTAAGTTGGGTGTGAAATTTCCCACGGATTTTCCGTGGGAAAATTCCGTGGGTAATTTATACAGATTTACTTTTCTTCTTTTCTGATTCACCCTTAGATTTTAACCATTTTTGTTTACAATTTTGCAGCTCTTAAATTAGAAAATTAGCTTGTGCATATATAGCTAGAGAAATTAATAAAGTCCAAATAACTAATATATTAAACAGAGATAAATGTCACACAAGTTCAAAGTACTAAAAGACTTAAAAAAGGGAAAAATATATGTTCTCATTCACAAGTATCATAAAACAAGTATCATAAATAATTAAAATTGTCAACGTTCATTCTCAGCATCTTTATTTGCATTGTTAGAGGGAGCGCCTTGATTAGGAAGGTTAGAGAGTGGGTAATTGAATCCCCATTCCTTGCAATGCCGACATAATGAAGTTGGTTGCTTGTTTAAGTTACGCATTCTCTTGTTTCGATTGTTCATAATTTTCGACATTTGTGTCATCTTCGTTTGCATTGCTTGACATTAAAATCCCCAGAAGAATTGATGGAAGGTGAGGCGAAGAGACAATATGTTGAGTTTCGGATCCAAGGCCATAGATTCAGCCTTTCTTGTTCTTACCACCAGTAACTTCTAACCATAAATTGAGTTCATCTTCATTAGATTGGACACTGCCTCCCTCAGAAGTGATTGATGCCTTTCGTCTCAAAAATTTATCCTGCAAACAATACATAAAATGAGTACAAAAAAAAAAAGATTGAAAAACTGATAAAAAGTCACCTAGTTAAAAACATAATGACAAACTGATGTTCAAACAAGCTCAATTAAACATATTCTTATGCTTAAAAACAAGACTTAAGGTTTCGCAACAATAAAAGTAATATTATAATACAAAACTAAAACAAATTATCCATTATATTTAGTTTGTAGTAAAGTCCATACATTTACCAGCATAATTTCTTTTAATCATCCTAAATTTAAGAATTACTATTTCCCTACGGTAATGCAATAACAATGTAGAAAGGAAAACAATATCCATTTAACAAAATCAAGATTAAATAATTTTTTTTTTATAGTTAAAGTAGAACTAGTATATTTTAAACAATAAGCTTCTTTTTCCTCTCTTTTTCCCCCCCAAGAATTATCACTAAGACTTTCAATTCTCAAGCTACACCAAGTAGTAACACCAACTATTAGGATACAAGGGGATGCACAAGCTTAGATCAATCCAACCTTTTGCAATTTAAGAACAGACACCAAATTATCCCAGCAACTCAAATTAAAACTAGCTAGGCACTTGAAGAAAATAATTTTTATGTTTGTTTCAGCTTGCAATCAAGTTTAGTGGTCACACAAGTGTTGTAATAGGAGAATTCACATGCACCCGAGAGAAAATTAGCTATCTAGTGAGACAGTACCCTTTTTTTTCTAACAAAAATAAAAATAAAAATAAAAATAAGCAATGGTCATTATTCTTTATTCTTAAAATTACAGCTTTTAATAAACCAAAAGCATGGCAGTATGTTAGTAATTTAGTAATAAAAAACAAAAAACCAAAATTTGCAACAAATTTACTTAAGAGTAAATACCCTTTTAGGTCCCTGGAAAAATTAGAATTTCAGAATTAGCTATGCACAATTAGAAATCAATCTTCTTTCAACATACTAGTGGCTACATATGATTTGCACTAAGAGATCACCAGAACGTCAGCAAGTTATAACAAGTAAATGGGTTTGAAATGATTTAAATAGTGTTAATTGTTCCAAATTCTCAAATTGTCACAGCCAACATTCAGTGAGTGGCAATGCAGACACAAAATGGAACCTAAAATTCTATCTACCAAAATCAAAATTCATAAATTCAGTCTTTAAATTTTCTTATACAGTGCAACAACTGATTCAATGCATAAAGTAATGTGGCAGGGATGTACAAAGTAGAGTAATAATAGATAAACAGATTTTTGTTTCCTAGTTAGAATGCAGTGTAGCAGCTACATCCATAGAGAAGTGCGAATTACAAAAACAAATTTGGAAAAATTATTTTGTTTTTCACAAACAACACTTAAAGAGCATTTTGGATACACTATTTCACGTGAAAATCACCTATGTATCAGTATATATATGAATTAGCAAAATGGGCAACAATAACTGACAAAGGAAAGCACCTTTGCCTAGTTTTCCTTTAAAAAAAATAGCATATATGACAATGCAAATGGACTTCAAAAATCAAAAAAATTTACAAATCAACAATACCTATAGAGATGGCAATAGACAGAAAGAGTATAAGAGATCTTAGTTTAATTCTTTAGCAGACAAGGAGAAGATATTACTTTTCCATATCCAATTTCAGTTAAGAAAGGCCCTTTTTTTTAAGAGATACTATAGCCTTTAGGGGGATCAGATATACTTGCAAAGAAGCATAAAATGGCACACATAATGCATTAGATAATACTCCAAGGAAGACTTGAAAGGAACCCCAGTAGCTAAAGCTTATGTCTCATTCTAAATCTCATAATATAGGATTTTGGGTTTACCATCTGAAATGAAGTTAATCATACAACCTCATGGCCCTTTATCTTACATGCTAAAGAAGAGCCAAAGAAGATAACAAATTCAGTAACATCACTTGATAAAGAATCAAAGTGCAGCAATCAGAAACTTTCAGCAAATTCAAGTGGCAGAAATTTTCAGCAAGTTTGAACGTGATTCAGGTTACTAAAACTAGTCCAACACAGCAAACAAAACACCACTATGACAACAAATTTTTCTCAAATTTGGAGGCAATTAATCTCTAAGCTTTCACTGCAGATTTTGTGAGGGATAAGGTAGGGCTGAAGCTACTTTTGGAATAACTCATGCTATGCAATAAATTATAACTCAAATTAGAGCACAAATTATTTTACAATAATAGCATAAGAGTTCAAGAGATACCTCTCGTTATTGCTAATTTTGATCCTTGGAAAGAATTCACAAACTCTGAAAAGGAGCACTGCAAAATAGAATAGAAGACATCATAAGATAAATAATTAGGTCACTCATTTGACTGACTGCAAGGCACAGCAATGACAATTAGTTTGAGAGCCGTCACCAGTTAAGGAACCTCAAGGAGCAGTCTAGGTTTTCTAACGCTGAGTATTTAGTTGGTTGTAAACTCAAATATATTATTTCACCATGAGAAATATCACATAAATAGTCAGCAGATTACTCTAATCATGAAGTTGGTCCTGGATTTGACTTACAGAATTGAAAAGCAAGATTTCTAAAACCCATGTTTAAATACAATTGAAATTACATGCCTCAAATAATTAAAGTGCTGTGAACCAAAACAAGAGAGAACCCAAATCGAAAGCATGAATGTGAAACCCATATTGAAAGCATATTCAAATACATATCACATAGTTTAATACCCATTGCAAATACTGGAATATTTTAGAGACCCATCTGGTATAAGCCAAATGGTTAAGGAATATAAAAGGGGTATTAGAAGCTATTGTTGAACAAGGCATTAGCATGAGACATACTATATAATTGGGAAGTGATCTAACCTGGAAGAACTCAAAGCATTATCAAGAGAAAATGCTGTTCGAAGTTTTAAGGGAGATTGAAGGCTT
>JAMWYP010000558.1:0-134828 GCA_025563575.1 Acacia pycnantha | reverse complement strand
AAACATAACGGCATTATTATGACATAACCCGTATAAAAGCGTCGTATATCGGTCTACGAACGTATCTATCACATATATGTATTTAAGAAGCACAAGATTAGTGTTACAGTACGCGTCCGTACCTCCGTTGACGATATACGGAAATTCTGTACGTTTTGCGGAAATCGTACGTTGACGAAAAATGGCGGCCGACAATGCACGTCGGACAGTAATAACGACAGCAGATCAAGGTTTCTTATATCCTATAATGATAATATCACCATTATCAATATTTGACATTATATCGGGCATTTTAGGTAAAATTACCATTTTGCCCCTATACCCCTAATCGGCGTAATTTCGCCAGAGCTTCGCTACTTTGACTCAGACTTTCCAAAATTTTGCCAGAACTCTGACCCCACCATGATTTTCGAATTTCATATTTAAAATAAAACTAAAGATCTATCTAACATTCCTACTAAAACTACCGAAAGAATTAAAGACTAAAGACCGAAAAATTACCCAGAGCTTCGCTGCAGAATTCCCCGGACTCCTTCCCTCCCCAGAGCTCCTCTCTCTAACTTCTCTCTAGGAAAGTTCAACTAGAGAAATGATTTTGGTGTGAAGAATGCAAAGGAAGAGCCTCCTATTTATAGGGAAAATTGGGAGCACTATTCACATCTTGTCTGGCGAATTACGACCGTTGGATCGCATTTTTCTTGATAGGCTTCATCTTGGCCTTACACATACCCAAAACCAGACCTCCCCCCTTTGGTTGGTGATTTGTCACATCAATTAATGTGATGTGATGCTTTTGCTTTATGAACTTGTCGGATAAAGTTCCCGATCGGTGTCCGAATCGCGTAATCTCGGAAAAGTCTCAAAATCCGGAATTACCATTTTGAAGCCCCTTTCCTTCTCATTAGGAATATCTAATCTAAACTAATTTTTGATTCCATCCGGGGCTCCAAAAGTCATCCAAGTTTACGGAAAGCGTGCCGCTTTCGGAAGAACTTTCTGGGATCATCAATCTCTGGACAAAAATTCACTGATTCCAAATATGTCCAGATAAATTCAAACTCATTTCCAAATGTTGAGTTAGAATTTATTTTCTTCATATCTTTAAAATGTGACTATCTGCATTTCTTCCTATTTCGTCTTATTAGGAAAATGCTCTACCTACTCGGAATCAACTTCCGAAAAGCTAACGAAGATAAAAATTCACCGATCAATATTTTACTCGACATTGGAAAACCTATTCCTGGTACTCTAGACAGATCCGTTTCCTATAAATCTGATCACTATTCATTGTACTTGTTTATACAATTTTACACTTCAACTTGCAAGTTAAGGCACCATGATTTTTTACCAACTCTTGTCCTTATTTCTTTTTCTTGGCCAAATTTTGGTCAAATCTGGTCCTTTTTATTTTAATTTTCGTTTTAATTATTTATTTAATTAATTAAGAATATATAAAATAATTATTTAATAATTATTTTATATAATTTTTTTACAAAATTTCCTATTGGTCAATTCTTGTATTTAGGCTTAAAAATACCTAAACTCAACTATTTTTCTCCAAAATTTCCAATTAATTAGTAAACATGTTTTTACTAATTTTGAACCATAAACCACTAATTTTAGGATTTTATATAATTATTCATGAATTTCCTTTGCTTATGCTTAAGTAATTAGCCAATAATTACTCAATTACTCTCTTATCACTAGTTGATAATTCTCTTAATTAAGATAACCCTTTATCTTCAAACTTTTGTATTGACATTTGTATTTTATGTCCCATGCATTAGTTCATAATTCACGGGGCATTTTTGTCATTATAATACTTTTTAACTTTTCCCACTTTATTTTTCCAAGGTAGTAATTTAATAAATTACTTAAATTAGGGACAATATACTTCCTTATTTCAAATGAATATTTTCTTGCCTCTTTATAATTTTCACAGGGTATTATATAACCCGTAAATGCATTTAGGGACCTAATTGCACATTCTTAAACGTTTTAGGGACCTATTTGCACATTTTCTAATTTCAGGAGTAATTACCCTAAAAATTCACCACAAGGTCTTGGAGACCATATATTCACCTATTTCCAATAGGCAATATTTGCTCAATATGATACTTATCATAAATGAGATTTTCAGGGTATTACATTTCTCCCCCTGTTAAATAAAATTTCGTCCTCGAAATTTGCGCGTATCACCTCGGAGAAAGAACTTAGACCTTTAGTTTAACCTTTGTACATGCATACTTACTTAGCACGCATCCCAACATTCCAACATCAGTCTTATCCAACTGGTACTCCGCATTTAGCATCTCACACAATGCTCAGTATCACCGGTCTTATGGCCTAGGGACACCGCCCATGCGTACTTGCACATTAGGTCTTATTGCCTCGAGCTTCTGTTCGTCTACTTCATCTGAGCCTTTTCCCATTCAAGCTCTCAGACTACTTTCTTAACACGATAGCTGAAGGCTACTATTTGGCTTAACTAGCTCACTTTCCTATTAGTTCCTGTTCCTATATCAAAATTTCCAACTACACCGCTTTTCACACAATAGCTTTGACGAACACGTCATCGCTACTCAAAAACCATTATGTTATCTCATTTTCAAATTTCACATAATGAAAATTTTCCGTGGTCTTAGTACACTTCGCAATCCGCACTTTACCAAAAAGTAATAGTGCTATAAAAATTTCAAACTTAATCGCTGCCAACACAAATTAAATTCATGGAAATGTATTTACTACCGGCTCAACAACTTTGACTACCGACACATACCTTTGAGGGTATAATTTACTTTACAAATTGTTTTAACAATTGAAAGTTCACGCCACCACTTCAACCACTTGGTACAAATGAGCGTCTTATCCCAATCCCCATACTCGGTCTCCCGCAAATGCAGTACCGTCAAATAATGTGGGAGAATTTCCGCCCTTCCTTGAAGGAACCCAGGCGTCCGCGCGGCACATAACCCTATCTACCGAACTTAGTCCGACATAGTCGTTGCTAAAACATACGCTCTCGGCGAAATGTTATGGATTGGGTGCGTTTCACTGCTGGTGCGATCTTCATTTTCTCAACACAAATTCCTCAAAACTCTTTGTTCAAAAGAACCTTTATCAAAGGCCGATTTCAAACGTTTCAAAACATCGGCAAGACCCAAGAAACCGTGTACATCTACAATGCCTTCTCGTCCTTCCAGCTTCAGACTACCACAACATAGTTGAAAACTCGTTTCAAACTCTAGGTTCTAACAAACCCTTTTCATAAGACTACATCATTTCAAAACTTGACCATCACCGTGGTCTCAAATTCCGTTGAAACAAACATTCCATTTGAAAACTCCGTTTCAAAATTCACAAGTTCGAAAATCAATTTCAAAGATTTCAAATATAGCGGGTGTATTGGCAAATTTAGAATTTCCATCTTTACACGTTTTCAGGAATCAGACAACTAATCTGAGAGGATCATTTACCAATTAATTGCATTCGGACCTCTGTCCTTGGCTACTCAACATTTGGCTATTACGGATATCGTCCGCATTCTCGGTTTCATAGTCTTTTCAAGATACTACCCGACGTTCATGGTTCAACAACTGTGGGTTTCTACCGGCCTATAGACATAATAGTCTCACAGGACTTAAGGCTTTTAATTGAACGTATACATGTCCAATGACCCATGGACTCCCCGGTCTCAAAGGTCCTACTACCCATCACAACATTTGAGAGATACATATTACCTTCTTGCCCTTACTAGAACATACCCAAACTCATGCAGCTTCAACTACAATCTTGTCATGTCGTACTTTGATATATGGTGTTTCCGTGGCGCCCATACACCGCGGTCAACACCACAAATACCAAAATGTCTCCATGGCTCCCATACACCATGGCAACACAAGATATCATAAATGTTTTCATGGCGCCCATACACCATGGCAACACAAGATACCTCCTACTCAATGACACGATCGTGGTCTGGTTGCATTCGAAACTAAGAGATATATTGGAGCACCCTATGGCAATGTACTAGATTTCATAAACCTTTTCTCTAGGGAACCTATTAGATGCGGAATTCGTTATAATGTACTTACCTTGAGAACCGTTACGCTGGTAGCTTTACTGTATGGGTCATCGTCACGGCGGCTGCACTAAACGGTTTGTTGTCGTGGTGGCTCTACCCCACGGTACTTTACACGGCGCTTCACTCAATCCCTCCGACTGGTCGGCTCCTCCGGTCGAACCCTCCGTAGGTAGATCCCCTCGATCAAAACTCTCCGTAGGTAGCCATCTTCGATCAAAACTCCCCATATGTAGTACTGTCTTCAATCGATCGTCTCTGTATCATTACAACGAGAACTCGAATCTTACCAGGTTCCTACCCTTTTCGAAATTTGTTGTTTTTATGCCATCTCATCTGGGTTTTAACTTATGGACTTTCACTATCAGCCTCTCGTGGTAACTTAGAAACTTTCTATTCCTACATGGAACATAATCAACAGTCACTGTTTCTACGGAAACCTAAACGTAAGGTTTACTTGTCTACAGGAAAACCTAAGCAGTACCGACTTCTGTACCGCTCCCCTTGAAACACTAGGCAAGTATTTCATTTAGACTCCTGTATCAGAAGTCCTAGACTTTAGCAACAGAAGCCATATTCTGTGCTGTCTCTCCATTCTCTGGGTCTTAAATTACCCGACTTAACCCTTTTTCCTTCAGGGTATACGTCCTTTTTGTATCACAATACCAGTATTATATCAGTACTCTTAACCTAGATGTCCATACAATGCTCAGAGACTAGCTATGAAGCTAGCTCTGATACCAAAATGTAACACCCCAAATTCTGTAGCATAAATCGTGTCGGATGACACCTGTTTTTGGACAATATATGAGTAACTCGATATAAAAATACCTCGACATATGACGATGACGAGCGTATCTTTGGTATATTAAAAATTTCTCGAAGGAATAATCATGTGATACAATATACGAGCTTTGTACAATTACATTTCACAAAAAGTAACTATACAACCTAGACCAAGCCTTAACCGGACTTGGGGCAATGAACCTAACTCGTTAACCGAACGAATGGCCGGTAAGTGTCTACCATGGGGCCTCACCGACTTATACGGCGACTGATTGGCACACCCACGTAGACTAGCCTTGCCTTCGGCACCAAACTATTCGAAATAACTTCATTAGACCCATGCCTGACATTTGGCTCTGATGAACTTCTTCCCGCACTTGCCTCGACGGTGCATTTCTACGACTCGCCCTTGGTTCCTCTCTATGGCTCTGTCTATCGGTGCCTTCCTTTTCCTGACATTCGGTCTAGTCATGTTGTTTCTCCCGCTCTCCGGTTCTTGGTCCTCCGGACCCTGAAGCTACAGCTGAGATTCAATTTACCGCATTGAATCTCAGGTAACGGTTAACCTCATGCTCAAACAATACAAGATATAACAACGAGATATTCTAGAGCTAATACAACAAGATATCATTTGCATACAATAGATGCATGATCATTATGACGACGAGAACATAAGCACATAGCAATATGTAAGGCCCCAGGGGTAACAACAACAACGATCTGCACTATTCACCAGTGCCACGATACCACTCGTGTCCTCAGTGCTAGGAAAACATAACGGCATTATTATGACATAACCCGTATAAAAACTGTCTGTATATCGGTCTACGAACGTATCTATCACATATATGTATTTAAGAAGCACAAGATTAGTGTTACAGTACGCGTCCGTACCTCCGTTGACGATATACGGAATTCTGCAGTACGTTTGGCGAAATCGTACGTTGACGGAAAAAATGGGTGACAATGCACGTCGGACAGCGTAACGACAGCAGATCAAGGTTTCTTATATCCTATAATGATAATATCACCATTATCAATATTTGACATTATATCGGGCATTTTAGGTAAAATTACCATTTTGCCCCTATACCCCTAATCGGCGTAATTTCGCCAGAGCTTCGCTACTTTGACTCCGACTTTCCAAAATTTTGCCAGAACTCTGACCCCACCATGATTTTGGAATTTCATATTTAAAATAAAACTAAAGATCTATCTAGCATTACTACTAAAACTACCGAAAGAATTAAAGACTAAAGACCTAAAAATTACCCGAGCTTCGCAGAATTCCCCGGACTCCTTCCCTCCCCAGAGCTCCTCTCTCTAACTTCTCTCTAGGAAAGTTCAACTAGAGAAATGATTTTGGTGTGAAGAATGCAAAGGAAGAGCCTCCTATTTATAGGGAAAATTGGGAGCACTATTCACATCTTGTCTGGCGAATTCTGGACCGTTGGATCGCATTTTTCTTGATAGGCTTCATCTTGGCCTTACACATACCCAAAACCAGCCCTCCCCTTTGGTTGGTGATTTTCACATCAATTAATGTGATGTGATGCTTTTTGCTTTATGAACTTGTACGATAAAGTTCCCGATCGGTGTCCGAATCGCGTAATCTCGGAAAAGTCTCAAAAATCCGAATTACCATTTTGAAGCCCCTTTCCTTCTCATTAGGAATATCTAATCTAAACTAATTTTTGATTCCATCCGGGGCTCCAAAAGTCATCCAAGTTTACGGAAAGCGTGCGGTTTCGGAAGAACTTTCTGGGATCATCAATCTCTGGACAAAAATTCACTGATTCCAAATATGTCCAGATAAATTCAAACTCATTTCCAAATGTTGAGTTAGAATTTATTTTCTTCATATCTTTAAAATGTGACTATCTGCATTTCTTCCTATTTCGTCTTATTAGGAAAATGCTCTACCGCTCTAGACAGGATCCGTTTCCTATAAATCTGATCACTATTCATTGTACTTGTTTATACAATTTTACACTTCAACTTGCAAGTTAAGGCACCATGATTTTTACCAACTCTTGTCCTTATTTCTTTTTCTTGGCCAAATTTTGGTCAAATCTGGTCCTTTTTATTTTAATTTTCGTTTTAATTATTTATTTAATTAATTAAGAATATATAAAATAATTATTTAATAATTATTTTATATAATTTTTTACAAAATTTCCCTATTGGTCCATTCTTGTATTTAGGCTTAAAAATACCTAAACTCAACTATTTTTCTCCAAAATTTCCAATTAATTAGTAAACATGTTTTTACTAATTTTGAACCATAAACCACTAATTTTAGGATTTTATATAATTATTCATGAATTTCCTTTGCTTATGCTTAAGTAATTAGCCAATAATTACTCAATTACTCTCTTATCACTAGTTGATAATTCTCTTAATTAAGATAACCCTTTATCTTCAAACTTTTGTATTGACATTTGTATTTTATGTCCCATGCATTAGTTCATAATTCACGGGGCATTTTTGTCATTATAATACTTTTTAACTTTTCCCACTTTATTTTTCCAAGGTAGTAATTTAATAAATTACTTAAATTAGGGACAATATACTTCCTTATTTCAAATGAATATTTTCTTGCCTCTTTATAATTTTCACAGGGTATTATATAACCCGTAAATGCATTTAGGGACCTAATTGCACATTCTTAAACGTTTTAGGGACCTATTTGCACATTTTCTAATTTCAGGAGTAATTACCCTAAAAATTCACCACAAGGTCTTGGAGACCATATATTCACCTATTTCCAATAGGCAATATTTGCTCAATATGATACTTATCATAAATGAGATTTTCAGGGTATTACAACTTCTAATCATAAGTATCAAACACCATAATTACCTTGTCTTCATTTCTTTTCAAACAACAAGGTATCACACACAAAAATTGATCATTCAAGTTAATTACTTGTACTTCCTCAATCATAGACAATTGTGAATTACAAGCAATCACTGAATTCAAATGAAGCACAACATGCACATCCTTACAAATAGATATAGGCACTTTCAAAAATTCAGAGCATCCAATAAAATCCACTTGACTCTCATCAGTAAGAGCCAACACTTCAATAGGAGAGTCAATAGCAACAACTCTAGGGATATTCACATCAAATTGATTATCAAAATCACAAACCTTAGGCTCCACAACTGAAACCTCTTCTAGATATCCACTATTCTCATCTAAATCAATTTCAAACCCACAATCATTTTCTACATTATCTATAGTCTCATGTGATTCCAAACCTTCAACTTTCTCACAATAATCATTATCAGCATAAGAAGTGGTCATCAGGTTTAAGGAATTATCTTGCACCATAGTCTCTAGGGTTGAAAGAATTTGACTCGTATCTACCCCAATATTTTGGACACTTGACCTAATGCTAGTGACAATCTCCTTTTGCTCTCTACTATATCTCTTAAGGCTAGTGGCCATCTCCTTTTGCTCTCTACTAGATCTCTCTACTACTTCCACATACTCCTCAAATAATCTTTCTAAATTAGTTTTTCCCTTATACTCAATGGTGTGTTCTTCAATGGGTGGATAAGAGTGAAAAGGAGGGGTATTTTCATGAGAATAATAGACATGTGGATCCCGAAAATTATGTTGCTCAAAACCTTCACTAGGACAAAATAAGTTATCAAAACAAGCTTGGTTCCTAGTGAAATCATCTCTCACAAAATGACTAGTTGTACTATATGGACAATATTCATATAAATGATTCCCTCCACAATAAACACAAGACATGGAAACATATTGAGAAGAATCAACATATGGAATACAACCATCATTTATGCTCCTTTCACGTTGCCCATATTCATTCAAAGAATTTAAAATAGCAATCAATCCATCTTGTGTAGAAGACAAATAATTCATCTCCTTCTCAATATTAAGACCAGTTGGTTGCCAATTAAAATCCATTTTTTTAAATTTTTTTTTCTAAAAAAAAAAAATATTTACAAACTCAAACTACTAATGCTCAATCAATTCTAACCAAGACAGTTGTGGCACACAAGTCCCCGGCAACGGCGCCAAAAACTTGATAGGGCAAAACTTTACAACCTATAACTCCGCAAGTATACGGGCCGTATCAAGTAATAAAGTGATAAGAAAAGTATCATTCCCACGAGGACTTAGTATCACAAACTTCAAAGATGCGTTTTAAACCGGCTCACTCTAATTTGATTATGCGGAGCTTCTAGGTATATGCCTATCCTAGACGCAAATTAGATTAAAACCTAATTTCACATTAAATTTAAACCTAATTCCACATTATTTAGTCCCAAGGTCAATTTAGGATTCCCTCTTCCAAGTTCAACCCTAAATCCCCAAAACATGCTCAATGGTGGCCAATCAATAAGCAATAGCAATAGACACATGATTAAATAAACTGAATTAAATTAAGCAAAACTAATCAGTGGGAATAATCTCTAAAACCCAAACAAGTTCATAGGTCCTCTAGGTTGAAAAGAGAATTAGCCACACATGGCTATAACAAAATCCATAACAAAAAGATAAGAATTCAGGTCCAAAGAATAAGAAGAGAGAGGAAAGAAAGCTTCTTCGTCGCCTCCACAGTCCTTCCGTCCTTCCGTGGAGATGATGAAGATATCCAAAACGCTCAGCCTCTACTCCTCCGCTTCTTCGTTCCTTCTCGTTCTTCTTCGTCTCTCTCGTTCTTCTCCTCTATGTTGAATTCATTTCTCTATTTATAAACATATGGTTGGGGTCCACGTCTTTCGTATGTGTGTGTTGGGCCATTCTTCCTTTTTACATGATCTGATCCTTTCTTTAATAAAGGATATGCAATATCCTTTTGAGATCTCCAATCACCTCCATATATCTTGTAATCCACTCTATCAGATCACACAATTGATTTTGTTTCTATGTTTTCTTGTGTGGGACCACCAAGTTTGACTGATTGCATATCCTCTTAATTGCTTTTTACTTCTCTCTAAATCAAATAATATTTCCTGCACAATAAAAATAGGATATGAGTAGATTTTATGTCGATTTATTCTTTGATCCTAACTTTGATTCAATGATGGAAAAATATACAAAATATAATTAAATAGGTATATAATATCAATAAATCCAACTAATTCTCATAAAATATACACCTATTTAATCATAAAATATATACGTATCAGTCATCTATCAGTTATCTTCTGCCTCTGGTGCATTTTCGTTTGTGGACTTGTGAACAAATTGCCCACAAAAGTGGGGCCGTTGTTCAGCTAGTTTCTTTCTACTTAGATGCTGGACCTGCAATTCCAACCACATAGAGTTTGCTTTCAGAATCAAAGGTGCACCAGTGTTCCACATGATACACTCATCTCTTGGATAAATTTGATCACATATGTAGAGCATGAGTCTGCTCTCCACTGAGAGTACACAACATCTGATAGGAACCAGCCAATATTAGTATTTTATGTTTTATTATGTGTCTTGTCTTAAATGTTACAAGTGTCTAGTGTTGGTTAATGTTAGTTTTATAGGGATAAGATAAGGTAGTTATTTTCAGTTATGGATAATGTAGTTATTTTCAGTTTATCTGTTAGCCTATAAATATCATAGATGTGTTTTACCAAAAATATGGATGAATGAATATATGAATGTTTATGTATCTTGGTCAAGGACTCAGATTCTGGTTCTTGAATATACTACTAGAGTTTCAGATTCTGGCTCTAGTTTATCTTTCTCTTCCCCTATTTCTATTTCTATTTTCCAGGTTCTAACAACATCCCTTCCTAAAACCAGGTCTTATTCATAAGCATTATCATGGATGATATTGCCTGATTGCAAAGAGAAATTCATGATTTAACAGATACTTCAAGCTTAACCGTCATACAAAGACAAACAAGCCTCGCTATGAATTTATGTTAATATAAATTACTAAGTGAGTCTTTGGTAAATTCTGAAACCGTGGTTTCAAAACCCTTTTCCGTAAGTCAAGACAAAACTCTTCTTACATACTTACCTCGTAAATTACCAAAGCTATTCTTCAAAAACTATTCCAACCACATACTAAGATTGGAAACAAAAAAGAGAACATAAAAGTTGTTCGGTCAAAGTTATGATGAATCCATTGACCTGAAAAGCTATAATACTTCGTCAAGTTCTCACAAGGTAATCTTTCCTACTTCCCCCAGGTATTGATCTCCATCTGCCACCTCATATATTTTTCATTTAGCATCAGACATTATCCCCCGGTCTTTTATTTATTTATTTTTTCTAATGAGACATTAGTAATATCCTTCGCTGATAGCAAAGATTAATCTTTCATAATACTGAGGATAAATGATAGATCCCTAACAACTAGGTTTGTTCCATATATAAAAGTTAGAAATTGAACCCCAACCACTTGTTTAAGGGACGAGAGTCTTGATCACTCACATCAAGCTAAGTTAGCAGACATTATGCTAATTTAAAGTCAGCCTGTTTCATCCTCAATTGGAGAAAATCAAATCAAAGTAATATCTTTTAATATTTTAATGTCATTTTGCTTTGATTAAAAAAAAAAAAAAAATCAAAGTATCATCTGAACTTCACATTCATAAGTGATCTCCATGTCATGGAATGAGGTGAAAATGGGAGCAGGAATCTTGATGAGGGAATAAACAACTATTAAGGGAATAAAAATAAAATACGTCACTTCATACCATGTGATTCAATATATATGGTTATTTAAATGGCAGTCTTATTGCAGCTTGTCTTAATTTCATCTCAATATTTTTCTAGTCGTAGCTAAACTCACAAATCTATAATATATTCAAAAAATGACAAATTAAATTAATTATGTCCTCATTGTATTCCTTAATCACATTCAAGTTACCCCAAGCATAATTGCTGCCATCCTTGTTTCTACAACTCCAAGACTATCATCCCTGAGAGTACAAGAAAGAAACAATAACAAGCTCCTACTTTATGCCCTTGGTTTATCAGTTTTTATATAAGTTTATGGAAAGTTCTTCTAAACGATGGGAGAAGGTTATGAAGGATTCTAAAGGAAAGATCACATCATTGGATGTCCTTATTATGTTTTGATAAGTGCCATTAGTCTACTGTGAAGAGTTTTTTCTTTTGGCCATTCAAGCACAAGAAGTTGTCACATAAGCTCTGAAGGACTTTGAAGAAAGCTGAAAGGGGTGAAATGAAACCCATCTGGCAAGGAAACAGGCAGAAAAATGAATCATCATAGCTAGCTAGTCTGTGCCTTTGACATCCCCCAAAAAATTAAAATAATGAAGCATCATAACCATCCACTCCTTATAATCATTATGTATGTTAGTCCAACAATTAACGAATTCATAAACATAGATGCAGCAAAGCAATGTATAAGTCCAAAATTGGACCACATCTCTACCTAAATAGATGCTTATAAACAGAGACATGCACATGTACCAACACGGATGCGATATCAAAGTTCCTAGCCATGTACTGGCATCAAACCTTTCAAATTAACCACACAAGTCCAAGAAAATGGAAGGACGGGATAAAAATAAAACTCGGATACAAAGAATGAACAGAAAAAGAAAATGGTGTGGTAAAAAAACAAAAGTCATGAATCACTAACTGATATCCAGGAATAGCAATTCAAAGTTTATTACCTGTTTATGGATGCAACTCTACTTTCTCTTATAGCGAAACTTACTTAAGGATGCTTCTCACTTGGAAGTCTTGTTTTGGCCTACCTTGTTAGCACTCTTATTCCCACTCCCACTCTTACTCCCACTAGGATCACCACTTTCATTATTTCCTGCGAATCCATTGTCACCCTCTATGTTTGTCCTTCTGTCATCAACAGCAGTGCTGCTCCCATTTAGCCCATTGCTTCTGTTGTTGCTGCCCGATGCACTTCTGTTGACACTGTTATCTTCAGTATTACATTCAACCAGCACTTCCACTACATTAGGTGACCCATAATGGGGTGCAGCTGCAGCCATTTCCTTTAATGTTGAATCAACATGGTTATGTTGGTACTGCTTGTCAGCATTACTGTCATGGTTTTCAAATTGGCAATGAAAGTCCACAGTTGGATAATCCTTACGTATGCCTCCTTTTGGTGCTAGCATTGTCACAGTAGTCATATCTCTGTTTTTATGCAATACAACTTGGTGACATGTACACAGGTCGTTGCTTATAGGCTGGACGGCAGATACATGGTACAGACATTTGGCTGTAGATGCTACTTCTGGTTCCCTTGAAAATTCAATTTTAGTAAAAGCATTACTAGCTGTGGAACCAATATCAATGTTATTGCTAGCACCATTTGAACTCCGGTGGGGAGGATTGACGTTAGAATGAGATTGGATTTCACATGAAAAATCTTTCTTTGTAACTTCTAAGCTATTGTTATGCGGAGAGTTGCTTCCAGTTCCAATACATCCAGTGGGAGACTTCTCAGCGTTAGAGCTTGCATTCCTGCAATAGAAGACTTGCTGGAATTATACTGACATCAAGAATAAATCAAAAGAACACCAAACAATAACAGAGTGATCAGACCCTGAGAAGGCTGAAAGGTATGAACTTCTTGCAGCATTCTGTTTGTCCTGAATTAAAATTCCAGCCTCTTCTACTCCTCCAAGTCTCTTTAAACTGAGCCCAGGAGATGGTAACTCGTCATCATTCGTAGCTTTATTTTCAATATCTGAGAGCTTGTGTCTTCTATTTTGGGCTCCAAATTCTTCACCAGTAACGGCTTCGAACACTGAAGGACCATTGGGTCTTAGCTTGCCAGATGGATTCCGACAAGTAAGATCCAGCTGTCCTCTACTATTCTTCCCATTGACTTTAGAGGAGCCTACATCAAGATAGATGCTCCAAATTTTATTCACAAAGCATCATTACTTAATGGCGTAAAGCCTTACAGTTAAACTAGCCGTTAACATGATATTAGAGTGATAGATATCGCCTCACTTATCAAAGGCGCAAGAATCAGTCAAAGGAATTAGTCAAAGCATGAAGCAGTCCGTGTCCACGTTCTGAATTCTTTTAGTATTATTTAATTATTATTCGAAAGTCTGTTAGCAAAATAATAGGATCACTAGTTAATGGTGAGTCCTTTGAGTCATTCCTATTCGTATGCATCTAGTTTCTGAGTCATTCCTATTCGTATGCATCTAGTTTCCCTAGAATGTAGGGAGAGTCAGTATTTCAATTGTTTCAATTGTAATTTCTGTTCTATAAATATCTTAGTTATTCCTTAAACTGAGATATGAGTTAAATAAATATTATTCCAGATATTTGGAGATTCTCCTGGGCTTCTTATTCTTTTAGTCGTGAGATTCTTACGGTGATAAGAGTAGAAGAGAGTTACCTTGTTATTTGTTCTAATTGCCTCTAAATATATTTTCATTCTCATATCTCGTTCCCATCATAGAGCCTTTAAGATGAAATGGTAAGGAACTTGATCCTTGCCACATCACATTCTTCATAATCAAATGAAATTTCACACAAGGTGGGTGGAAATCTGCTTTGTCCACACTTCAAGGACTATGGGCCTTAGAGAAAACAAGTGTGTTAGAGATGATACTATTTATGAGCCTCAACATTTTAAGCTTATAAATTAAAATCCATCCCTTTACAAGTATATATAATAATTCCTCTGGATGTAATTTAACAAAATTGCTCAAGTATAGGTGCGAGTTTTGATCCAAACATGAACTAAGCAAGTCCTTAAAATTAGGAATCAAGTATAACTATAGAAAGGTTTATTAAAAAAATGTTTTATTATGCCTTGACACAATAAAGAAATCTATAGCACAACTAAAATTCAATTCAAATCCAATAACTTGTACAGAATTAATTTAATTAGTGGAACCTAAATGAAATTCCTCAAGAATTATCCAAAAGTAGATCACAATACTGAAAACAAGCCTAACTTATTCCAATCAAAATGCAATCATAGAAATGTTAATAGAGTAACTGCTTTGACAAAGAAAAAGCATTTATTGTGACACCAGCACTTATAAATTTATAGAAATGTTGATAGAGTAACTGCTTTGACAAGCTCCAAGTAACATATCATATTTACCAATAACATCTGACTCCTATAGAATTGGATGGTGTGTGTGTGAGAGAGAGGGAGAGAGAGAGAGAAACATAATACAGTGCTCTCTCCATTCCTTTTTATAAGGTGTCATTTAAAAGATTTTAGTTTCCAATTTATAAGACATTTTGCAAAGTTTAGGGAGTAATTAATATTTTTTCCAAAAATGCCCCTAAAAATAAATGTGTGGAGAGAGAGGATTGATCCATAAATTTATGATGAAGAGTGAGGGATCAAGAGAGAGGGGATTAACTAATTTCACTGGTATGTATAGAACAGTAAGATATGTCTTATAAAAAGGGACAAAGGGAGTAATATGTGTGCTCAAGCACTTTCAACCTTACCAAGTTGTTTCTTATTATTGGGACAACACTGTGGCCATAGGAACTATCTTGTCATCACATATTTGAGCATTGGAGTGAACAAATTGAGCGCAAGTGCTATTAGTATAGTCTACTATTTGATCCCACTGAGGCACTTGTTTGAAACTGTCTACTTCAACAGCTTGTTTGGTCCAGGAGGTCTGCCAAAGGAGAAAGCAAAGAAACTTACATGCCACTTTTGCTTGAAAAAATTGGAGCATGACCTTTTGTAGGCTACCATGCTGTATATATTTGGACAAGAAAAACAAGAGATTGTCTTTACTTGGGATCCTCTCTTGCTGGATTTCCAAACATTATCTTCCTATGTAGTAGCACAGTAAGGCAAAACAGATAATAGCGAGGATTTGAGTTTTATGGGAATATTGTAACAGACTTAAGCTTCTCTTAGTTTGTTCCTTGTTTATGCCAAACACATGCTCAAGAAGAAGAAGGTCAACAAAATAAGGAAAAGAATGAATCACATAAAGCTGTTGACACTTAACCACTCAACCAAATTTAACGGATTACAAATTTTTCACAATAAATAACCCTTTTATCAGTTTGAGGATCCAGTCATAAGCCAAAGGGATCCAACTATCTGCCATACTATCCCTAAAAAATATAGAAAAAAAATTGAAATATAAGATTAATTTAAAGCAAACCCTCAAAACTGTAGCAATCAATGCATACAATTGAGAAAAATGAAAGACATCTACGAACACCAACTTGAAGTGGAATCTTAAGACCCAGTAAAGCTATAAGAGCTATACATCAATAAGTATCAACCAAAAAAGAATCAGGCAGATCAACGTATGAGAAAAAGTTATACCTGAGTTTCACTACCATTGTCACTTCCATTCCTATTATTGAGATCTTCACTTTTGTTGTTGTCCTCATCATTGCTGTAAGTGTTGTTACCAGACTTCTCAAGGCTCTTTGATTTTACAGACTTCTGGGTTTGAGAGTCACTTTCACTCCTGCTTCCACTGGACTGACAAAAAAAATCCAAGGAATAATCAAGAATGATTATGGAAATGGTAGGTTTTTAATTTAGCATATATTCTATAGGTATGGAAATTTTCTTTCTAAAATATCACAATAATATAAGCATTGGTAAACCATCACTAGTCCACAAATAAAATAGATATCTTGACTTTGATAAGGAAATATTAAGTCAACTCACACTATGGCATCGCCTCCAAATATGCTGCCAAAGGTTTTTAAGCTCGTTCTTCCGTATGGGTTTTACAAGCAAGTCAACAGCACCCTTTGAAAAGCACTTAAAGACTAAACCCATAGAGTCATGGGATGACATCACTGCAAACCAGTTTCATCCGAAGCCATTGAAAAGAGTAGTTTTTTTACAGCATGTGATAAGAAATATTAAAAATAAAGATTGAAAAACAACATGGGCACTCAGAAAAACTTACTAATTACTGGAATGTTCTTCCGTGTTTGGTGACCCATAATCTTGCATAGAAGACCAATTCCTGATAAGCAAGGCATTGCCATCTCAGTTAAAATGAGATCAATATGATTAGTTAAATCCTCCAACGTCTTCCATGCTTGCAATCCATTTGCTGCTTCAATAACTGAAAAATACAAAATTAAGATTACATGTAAATTATGATTGGTCAATCACAATGAAAAGTAATGGATATTTAATATCTTTAGATTGTATGATAAAAGGCAAAATAAAAATTTTGGGAAAGAAAAGCATTTTATGCATAAAAGTAACTTCAAATGATAGTTTAAACACAGATGGTGTGAAATCGGTGTCCCTGCCTAGACAAATAAGTAAACCTCTAGCAAATTAGATAATTACTAACCTTCATAACAACAATTGCGAAGCAGTGCAGTGACAACATGGCGAGCATTCTCCACAAGCAAGACCTTCAGGGATCTGAGATGTCAAAACCTCCCCAACAAACTTCTTCCCCTTGAGTCTGTTGCTTTTCTATAGGCTGGAGTGCTGGACAATAGGGCCTTTCACTGTCTCCTCTTGTCCAACCTTAAATTCTTCAACTATTCCATTAACTTGCAACTCGCCTTTCACTGTCTCCTCTTGTCCAACCTTAAATTCTTCAACCATTCTATTAACTTGCAACTCATTTTTATCATACAATCCATTTTCCTCACCGGTAACCCCATCTTTATGGATTTTCTTCCCAACTAGTAGACGCTGAGTCAATTCCTGTAATTCTTCATCGTCACCATTAACACTCATCAGGTCCCTCTCGTCATTTGGATTAGGATCAGGAAACACCAGTATCAAGGAGTTTCCACATAATACAACAATCCTTCCTCATCCAAAGGAAAACGTGGACTAAACCATCTTTAAGATCCCCTGCTCAATGTAAGTAGTAAATAGACCAATACAAGTTTAATAGTATATCTTTGTTTGTATTTTCTCACACTGAAGTGAATCAAACACCCACAATGCTCTCATAAACAACGCTATAAGCCAGTCAAATACCCACATTGTCAGACAAATTACACAACTTTAAGCTCATTTCATGCAAATTAAAGATTTCTTTATTTTATTCTTCATTTTAGAACCACGTTGTCAATGTAATCCTTCAATCTCAATATGGTATCAAAGCTTGGTTCCAATGTCAACCTTCAATCTCAACATGTAATAGAGACGGTTTCCTTTAAGTGGGTAAGCCCATAACCCATAGGTCCCTAGATTAGAAACAAGCTTTGCTACTATGTTGAGATCGAAACTAGGTTCTGATATCATGTTGAGATCAAAAACAGGCTCTGATACTATATTGAGATCAGAATTAGGCTCTGATATCATGTTGAGATTGGAACTAGGCTCTCATGTTGAAATTGAAGAATTACATTGAAGCACAACAAAAATACTCTTAAAATTATTGATCCTTTAATCTCAATAATTATAACTTTGTTTTTCTTTAATCTTTAATTTGCAATTAAAAAATAGTAGAGATCATCCTAAATTTAATGGGAGCTAGGATTGAACGAGAAAGAGATTCAATTTTACTGCTCCTTCCATTTCTTCTCTAGCTTGAAGACCCTTCAGTGGCAAATATCAAATAGATCCTGAGGAAAAAAACACAAGGATCGAGAACTTCAAACTGGAAATATAGAGTTAGATGAGAATGTGCAACTCAGAGGAAGACCAACTGTGGTGTTTAATATGAACAATTGCTATAATGTGCAGTTAATCAGAAAAGATAATGACTATTATCTGAAGATACCAGATGTCGAAGAGTTCTGGGAGGAGTACATTCAAATCGAACAAGAATACAACATCTATCGGATCCCTTCTCCTGGTGGGTCCTCTAGACCACTACTACTTATTACATACTAGAAAGTAATAAGTTTGGACATCCTCCAAATAGTTTTTTTCATCCTAGTATCTTTGGTTGTATTTTCTCACATTGAAGTCAATCAAACACCCACAATGCTCTCATAAGCTACCCTATAAGCTAGTCAAATAGCCACATTGTCAGACAAATTACATAGCTTTGAGTTCATTTTATGCAAGTTAAAGATTTCTTTCATATATTCTTCATTTCAGAACCACGATGTCAATGTAATTCTTCAATCTCAACATGCTATCAAAGCTTGGTTCTGATCTCAACCTTTAACCTCAACATGGTATCAGAGCCTGGTTCCAATCTCAATCAGTAACTCGAATATGGTATCAGAGCTTGGTTCCTTCAAGCGGGTGGGCCAATAACCCACAAGTCCTTGGATTGGAGCCAAGCTCTGATACCATGTTAAGATCGAAACCAGGCTCTAATACCTATTGAGATTGAAGAATTACATTGAAATACAAGAGAAATACTCCGAATATTATTGATACTTCAATCTCAACAATTATAACTTTGTTTTTCATTTAATCTTTAATTTGCGATTAAAAATAGCAGAGATAATCCTAAATTTAATGAGAGCTAGGTCTGAATGAGAAAGAGATTCAATTTTACTGCGTCTTCCATTTCTTCGATCCCTAGCTTGAAGACCCTTCAGTGGCAAATATCAAATAGATCCTGAGGAAAAAAACACAAGGATCGAGAACTTCAAACTGGAAATATAGAGTTAGATGAGAATGTGCAACTCAGAGGAAGACCAGCTGTGGTGTTTAATATGAACAATTGCTATAATGTGCAGTTAATCAGAAAAGATAATGACTATTATCTGAAGATACCGATGTCGAAGAGTTCTGGGAGGAGTACATTCAAATCGAACAAGAATACAACATCTATCGGATCCCTTCTCCGGTGGGTCCTCTAGACCACTACTACTTATTACATACTAGAAAGTAATAAGTTTGGACATCCTCCAAATAGTTTTTTCATCCTAGTATCTTTGGTTGTATTTTCTCACACTGAAGTCAATCAAACACCCACAATGCTCTCATAAGCTACCCTATAAGCTAGTCAAATAGCCACATTGTCAGACAAATTACATAGCTTTGAGTTCATTTTATGCAAGTTAAAGATTTCTTTCGTATATTCTTCATTTCAGAACCACGATGTCAATGTAATTCTTCAATCTCAACATGCTATCAAAGCTTGGTTCTGATCTCAACCTTTAACCTCAACATGGTATCAGAGCCTGGTTCCAATCTCAATCAGAACTCGAATATGGTATCGAGCTTGGTTCCTTCAAGCGGGTGGGCCAATAACCCACAAGTCCTTGGATTGGAGCCAAGCTCGATACCATGTTAAGATCGAAACCAGCTCTAATACCTATTGAGATTGAAGAATTACATTGAAATACAAGAGAAATACTCCGAATATTATTGATACTTCAATCTCAACAATTATAACTTTGTTTTTCATTTAATCTTTAATTTGCCATTAAAAATAGCAGAGATAATCCTAAATTTAATGAGAGCTAGGACTGAACAAGAGATTCAATTTTACAGCCACTTTCATTTCTTCTCCAGCTTGAAGACCCTTCAGTGACAAATATCAAATAGATCCTGAGAAAAAAACACAAGGATCGAGAACTTCAAACTTGAAACATAGAGTTAGATGAGAATGTGCAACTCAGAGGAGGACCAGTTGTGGTATTTAATAGGACTAGTTGCTATAATGTACCATTAGTCAGAAAAGACAATGAATGGTATCTCGGAATAGTTGCTATAATGTGCAGTTAGTTAGAAAAAACAATGACTATTGTTTGAAGATACCAGATGTCGAAGAGTTTTGGGGTAAATCCAAATCAGCAGAATACAACACAACATCTACCGGATCCCTTCTCCTGATGGGTCCTCTAAACCACTACTCCTTATTACATACTAGAAAGTAATGAGTTTGGACATCCTCCAAATAAGTTTTTCAACATACTATATTGGTAAATAGACTAATACAAGCATAATACCGTATCTTTAGTTGTATTTTCTCACATTGAAGTGAATCAAACACCCACAATGCTTTCATAAGCAACTCTATAAGCCAGTCACATTGTCAAACAAATTACACAGCTTTGATCTCATTTCATGCAAATTAAAGATTCCTTTCTTATATTTTTCATTTCACAACCACGTGAATGTAAATAAACAAAATTCAAATTATTCTTTATTGAAAACAGGAAAATAAAAAAAAAACCACAAAAACATAGATGTTCAACCAAAGAAAAATGTTGCTAAACATAGGTCTTGCGAAAACCTAACAAAATTCCAGAGAAAAATAGTTTCTGGCTCCATGATTTTTGGAAATACTGAAACAAATAATTAAAAACTATAAGATGTATTTACAGGGTCTGAAGAAAGCCGAAGGTTGACAACTGGCATCATCCCATAAACAGTTATCTCAAATCTACCAAAAAATTTAATCCAACCATGTATCAATGGGAAAACACAGCTGTAAACCCACAAATAATAAAGGTTTGACCATGAATATCCAAAAATGAACAATTGTATGCATCAATTTTCTTCCCTGATTTCCTGACGCTGAAGAAAATAAAAACAAAAAAAGAAAAAAACGAAAGCAGAGATATTCAATTACAAAGAGCATAAAAACAAAGGAGAAGGATTAATACCTCTGAACCTTCCCTAATCGCCATTTATTACATCCATCAGAGAGGAAAGTGATCATGGAACAGCAGTATTGCATGATAATAGTTGCTGTGATCTGTGAACCATAATCATCAGACCAAGTTGGGATAAAGTACAATAAAACAAACTTTTCACTTCGACTTGCTTGACCAATCTGAAAACCAAGAGGGGACCGCGGTAAGAAATCTGATAACATCGACGTCTGGTAGGGAAGAAGATAGGGAGTACGACCAGGTTGCTGACGTGGACGAAATGGAGGTGCGAATGGAGGAGAAGTGCCACGTAGGAAGAGATCTTTCGAGGTTGTACGAAATCTCAATGGGAGAGCTCAAGGGCGAACACAGGAAAAGAAAAAGATACGTAGGGGAACACGTGGTGCCATATAAATAGTACTCCCTCAGTCCATCACGTCTTAAATATATAGCATCATAAAGTTAATTTTTTAGATAAATTAAAGAAACTAATTAAATTATTTTAGAGTATTAATATTCATATTTTTTTTAAATTAATTAGTTTGATTAATAAACTGATTTACTATATATAAGGATACATTTATTAAATAACTTATTTAATTTCTTTAATTTTTCTAAAAAAAATCATATATATCATATAATTAGGAGGAGAAGGATAAATTTTTTCGATAAAAATTAAAAATTCTACTTTTTTTTTTCAAGTTCAACGCTAGTTGTCATCATGCTTGATTGACATTATGACAAGAAATGAAGAATAGTGTCGGTGAATTCATAAATTAAGAATATTGTTTAGAAGTAAAATATTTGTTGCCAATTGGCCAAATTTTTTTTGCCAGAATTTAGTAAAATATTAAATAAAATATAGGGAACATGATAGAAAAATAATCTGAAAACTGCAAAATCCTAACTTATGTACTTCGCATAAAATAAGTTATGAAATACTTATGAGGTATAGTCATTATTATGGGTGATCATTCGGTTTTTTGATTTGGTATTCAATTAAAACTGGAAAACAAAAATACTCGTGTTTTTATCGTTTTTATCCCCGGATTGAAACCAAATTGAATTGACCGAAATATTTCAGTTTGGTTTTTCAATTTTTGGGCTGTTGTGTGGGCCTTATTGTGGCATTGACCAAAACGCAAAATTCAACCCCACGATTGGTGAGCGGAAAGAAAAAAGAAAGAAAAAAATCTCAATCAAATGAATAATTATACTAAAAAAAAGGCCGACTATGAAAAAATACTATGCATAGAAGGGCCATCATAGAACGCCAACAGCCATCAAACATGAACTGCAGCTACAATAGATGATATGCAAAAAAAGAAAGTTTGCTGGTATGTGTTCTTGTGTAGTAATAAATTGCAGCTACAATATATTATATGTAAAAAATTCTAACTACATCATAAACCCAAACTTTGGTTCAGACACTGATACGACATAGAACCTTTGCTTCAGGCTTCAACTTTGAAGACGCTGATACGACGTTGAATCGTTGATAGACGACCAGATCTATGAGAGTCGACCTCTGGAAGGCGCTGTGAGAGTCAAACTCCAGATCTATGAGAGACAGCAAGGCGCTGAGACGCTGACACCGGAGAACTGAAAATACGAAGCTAATAGACGACACAGAACCTTTGCTTTGGACTTCAACTTTGGAGACAGTGACGGAATTTGAAATAAATATTGGGGGGCCAAATGTATACTCATTAAGTAATTAAAAAAATTTATGAACAAATTTTTGTTGGGGGGCCATGGCCTTGGGAAAAATATTTGCTTGTGCAAAAATATAAGAAATTTTACATTATATTAAATTTTAAAAGAAAATTTTCTAAACAATTTTTTTTTTTGGGGCCATGTATCAACTAAGCCCCATCATTGTTTGGAGACGTTGATACGACTTTGTCACGTTGATAGACGACCGGATCTGTGAGAGTCGACCTCCGGAAGGCGCTGTGAGAGTCAACCTGTGGATTTGTGAGAGACGACAAGGCACCTGTGAGAGCCGACAGTTAAGACTCGAGAGGGGTAGGGTTTTCATTGAAATGAAAGTGAGGATGACTTGGGTTAGGGTAATTGGGTAGGTCCAGAGGTGAGGCTTTGTCAGAGTAAAATTGAAAGGAAAAAAAAATACGCAAATACGTGATACGACGCCATTTTAGGGTATATTAGGTTATTTGGTTTTAACAAAACTAATTTTAAAAAACCACACCGAAAACCTTAATAAGCCTATTTTACAAACCGAAACCGAAACACTAAATAGGCTTCGGTTTGGTTCAGTTTTCGGTTTCGGTCTTGAATTGCTCACCATAGTCATTACCTTACTAACTCTAGGCAACAAACTTGACTTGAGATTTTTTTAATTTTCAAGTTATTTTTCTATCATTTTCCCTAAGAAAAAGTGTATCAGTTATGTTTTTTTATATAAAATTATATGTTTTTTAAGACAACTTTGGGAAAAAGATAAGAAAATGCTACTTGAATTTCAAAATCTCTCAAATTAGTGATTTCATGCTAAAATGAGTTTCCAATTACTATACTCTTATAGTCAATACCTAGGCAACAAAACTGATTTAGGATTTTAAAGTTCAAGTGGTATTTTTTGTCTTTTCCCCAAAATTTTATTTTCCCCTATTTACTTTATAAATTATATATTTATTCATCTTAACTTTATATTTTAGTATTAGAAGATATAACATTTTAAAAGTATGAAAAATTAAACCCAAAATTTGTATTTAAATTATAAAGGTTCGTTAGAGTCACTTTTATACTTTAAAGCACCTTGAATGTTGAGTAACCTATTCTTTTAACTTGATCAAGGTTTTCCCCTTGAGGTTTAGAGGCAAATGGTTCTCACATCTTCCAACAAATGCACTTTCCGAGATTCATACTTGTATTCTCCTTCTCATAGGATTCAGAAAAATATTCTTTTTATATGTCTATATAACTGGATTATATTATATTTGAGTATTATTGAGTCCAATTAAAATATATTGTGTTGTTTGAAGAAAAGAAGAATTTAGTTTTCCTTGTTTCTTTCATAAGCATGTGAAAAAGAAAATTCTTACATTTGCTTGCCTGAAAATGCGAATTGTTCTATAATGGTTGAGTTTTTATCTGCTCTATTTCATCTTGTTAGATTAGCTCTTGGCTCAAGGTATTGATTTTCTTTGTGGAAATCTGTAACCCATTTGTTTCACAGAAATTAAATGTTGGCAGCACGGAAAGAGTTGCAGGTTGTGAAGTCGAGTGGTGTGAGGTGGCGTTATTTGATGCCACCATCTTTTTGGGGCCAGTACATTTGAGCCTCTTCTTGTACTATGTTAGCCGGGCTTTTTCTTTTATAGTAACTTCAACTAAGCCAAGGTATTATCAACTACATTGTGACGACATTGAATTTTTATATACTCTCGTCCTTATTATAAGGTACCAACTAACTTTTTTCACAAATCAATAAAAATAGTTAAAGTCAATAAAGTTATCCTAGAATCTAAGTAATTTCCAATATTACCCCTACTAATTCTACTAAACTCTAATATTATATTAATTATTACTCTCACCCATTACCTTTATTAATTAAGGGCAGACATGAAAAGAAATAATCAACGCTCATTGGAAACAAGCAAGTGCCTTATAAAAAGGACCAAATAAACTTGCTAGTTGGTGCCTTATAATAAAGACCAGAGGGAGTACAACTTAAATTGGATAGCAGACACAAGTTCTCTCAAATTCTTACATTATTATTGACATGTTAACTTTATAATAACTACATATTAATCACCCCAAGTACTGCACGAGAGTTTTATAGGTCAAGATCGAGCTCTTATGCAGGGGTGGATCCAGAAAATTATTTAAGGGGGGCACCGGTGGTGGGGAGGATTTGGGGATTCGGAGGCGCGCCCGATTTTTTTTTAAGAAAAGTTTTAAATGCATTAAAAACAAAAGAATATAAATAATAAAAGAAAAGAATATTAAAAAAATATTCATGAAATCAAGTTAATAGTGATGATGTAATAAGAGAGACATTTATTTTACAAACCTGTCATTTAGAAAAGTAATGCTAAGTGCTGTTAAAAATGCAGCAACATAAATTACAGTGAAGGGTGCACACTCAATAAGTTTAAGTACATATCTTTTAATAACAAAAGTATATTACAATAAAAATAATTACAATGTCATCCTTTTAAGCCTTATTTTTTAGAATTCCATTATAATTGTCTTATTATCAATACTATCAAATACATCTTTAACAAAAAAAAAAATTGGAAAAGACAAATTTAAGAGGGGCACTAAAGACATCTTTAAATTTTTTTTAACAAAGTGAGAAATTTAAGGGGGGACAAAACCAATAGGTAGATCCGCCTCTGCTCTTATGTACATGGTGGGGGCAATTATTATATTCCATCATGTCCAATGGCAAACCCAAGAATTTTAACGAGGAGGTGAAAATAAAAAAATAATATATCATAAATAAAAGTACTTAAAATATCATTAGACCTAATATACAAAAAAAATCTATTATAAAAATTAAGATCACTCTACTTTACTTTTATTTTACATTTTTAATAAATTCAGAGGTAAAATGGAGAAGTTACCCAGACTTAAAAATGTATAAAACGGACAAAATGAAGACTAAATGAATTTTATTGTAAAAAAAAACTGAATGAGTTCAATTTTACTATCGTTCATGGAATCCAGCTGGAGCACATTAACCAAATTGGAAGCCCCTTGCTTGACACGTGGATGGAGTGAAAGTGAGTACTTTGGAGAGATCAATCTGAAAAACCGACTTTACTTTTTGACAACTTCACGACTTCAGTGTATTGTCTCATTTCTATCTTCGTTCTCTCCGCCATTCTCATCTCTTAGATTTTTTTTTTCCCCATCTTCGATTCTTCTCGGACTGGAGTTTAGCAGCCTTGGCAGAAGCATTTTCATTGCTCGTTGAAGCTATTTCTAGATCCATAAGCAGCTAGATTCGTTTACTTCCCTCAGAGCCAATGCCTGAGTTTGAGAGCCACAGAGGGAGTTTAATCGATCTACTCTTACTTGTCACGCACAAAAACGAAAGCTGGATATTTTGCGTGTGCCAAGACACTCTGTCTGCATAAAGGGAGGTTTAGACTTGTTAAGTGGTAAAGTCTAGAATCTTCTTGAATATTGTAGATATATGTATATAGAGGTAGAGTTATGTAGAGAATTCTAAAGAGTTCCACATAGATACTTGTATCTAAATATAAAAATGTAAAGAGAATTCTAAAATTCTCATGAAAGAGAGAAATATCTAAATATTTTTAGGAAAGGTTCTAGAGAACTATTCTCCACGGTAGGATGTAATCGATCTTAGCCGTTCATTGAGGAGGTGGTAGGATATAAATAGGGGTATCCTCCTTATTTGTAATCCATCCAAGAGTCTTCAAGGAATACAAATCATTTGTTGTTCAAGAGTTTCTCTCTCTAACTTCTTTTTCTCTCTCTAAAAGTTCTATTAGTCTTTGTGTTCTTTGTCTACTTGTGAGGTTTCGGTTGACTTAGTAAAGATCGAGAGGGGTGATCAAGCTAAGGCCGGCACGGTATTTGGGAGATCAAGTCCAAGGCCGTGACATACTGCTTCGGTAACAGCTTCAGCTTTGGGGGGCGGTGGCCACCCCTAGCCCCTCCTATGTCCGCCCCTAATCATGTCATGGCTTTTTGATGATATTTGTATTATACACTATTGGAATTATAGAATTTGGCCTGACCTTACTATCTTTGCATCTGATAACGTATCACTTTTTTAAATGTTTTCAGTTAGCATGATAGTAAAATAAAAAGTTTAAATTTTCGCTACAAACTTCAGGATTTAAAGTCACCATTATTGTTATGCAGATAGAAAAATGTTATTGGAATTGAATTCTGGTTGAGTCATGATATGGTTCTAGAGCTGCTTCAGGCTGAAAGATCAAGGGGAAGCGATTTGGATTGCCGAGAAAATAAGTATGTAGATTGCTTGGCAGTTTCTCCCCAAAACTTGTAGACATGATGTTCAATTCCTTATTTTTATATCTATATATAGAGCTTAAGAGAAGAGATCTTATATTTTAAAATGTAGAAATTGGTTGGTTTGTTCAAGCAAAGAAAAATAACAAGTGAAGGTTTAGACATCAATAAGTAATGTGCAGCCAGTGACAAGTGATAGTGGGAGGATTTACAAGTAATATTTGGGCCATTTATGAGTGAGTTCGCAAAGAAAAATAACAAGTGAAGATAAAAACATTAACAAGTAATGGGTAGCCACTGATAAGTGACAGTGGGACGATTTACAAGTTTTTTATCACCCTATAATGAGAAAGCCCAACCTAAATGATCAAGACGGAACATATTACATGCAAGCTTTTTATTATTTATATGGTTAATGTTAGATTCTTCACATATAATCTCAAACCCCAACCTTTGGTGAAAGCCTGAAGATTTTTTTTTTTTTTTTTAAAGTTTAGATGGGGTATACATCAGTAACCTACCAGGGGTTAAGGCGCACATCTAAGCTTAAATAACACTTACAAATATATTTACAGATTGCCCACCAACGAAACCCTCACATCAACCCGCGAGTACCGAACCTCCTTCTTCTTAGGTTAAGGCTGACACCTTAATCAAATGTGTCACTCCTCCTTAGCTGTTGAAAACCCAAAGATGAATGGTGAGAATGTAAGACTGCACCCAAATCCAATCGACCATCAACCTATGCTGGATGAGAAGGATGGTTCAAACCTGAAAATCTGTCGGTGAAGGTACACTAAAAATGAGGAAGAAGATAAATTAGTTAATTAATAGTATCTTTGGTCCTAATAATAATTTATAGTGCAATTCGTACCATAAACTTTATCCTATAATTAACATATTACATTACAAATTTTATCTATAATTAGGACCAAATGAAGTATAATATTATGATAGAAATCTCTCGGTGAGAACAAAATTCAGCTATGCAACTTTGAGAAAGCATTGGGCCGAAAAGCAAAAATAAACTTGGAGGAAGCACTTTTGCGGGGTTTTTGGAGTCGAAAGCAAAATGATATTAGACTTTTTGCGATGTCGCTCAAAGGGTTAAAGAACAACGTGTTAATATGTAGATATATAGAACCAAACATGATAATGTGTTATGTTTTTGAAATATCATCATTTAATTATAAATTCACATGGAAAAAAAATGATCATATGCGATTGGAGAACTTGACCTAAATTTGGTTCTTTTCAATATCTTAATACTACTCCCAAAATTAGAATAAATATTGCAAATCCTTCATACATTTTTTTAATGCATATTCCGTCATGTGATATTTAGGCTGTGCATGGCAACCATTCTGTTCTCCAGCACAGTTTCTGAGATGGAACAGTTTTTTCTGATTCTGTGCCTGGGAAGAGTTCTGAGAATCAGAATTACGTTTGTTAACTCATTTTATTTTTACTCCGAGAATCAGAATTACGTTTGTTAACACAATTTTTTTTTTTCATTCTGATAATCAGAATTACGTTTGTTAACACATTTTATTTTTATTTCTGTAATTTTTATATTCAAAAAATTATTTATGTGGTGGTGGCGGCGGCGACGGTGGTGGTCGTGGTGGCGGTGGCGGTGGCAGCGGCGGTCGTGGTAGTGGCAATGGTGGCGGTGTGGCGGTCGTGGCGATAAGGTGGGGGTGGCGGCGACGAGGTAGGGGCAGCGGCAGCGGGGTGGTGGTGGCGGCGGTGGTAGTGAGGTGGGGGTGGTGGTGGCGGTGGCGGTGACAGTGGTGGTAGTGGTGGCGGCGGTCTTGGTGGTGGCAGCGGCGGCGAGGTAGGGCTGGCGGTGGCGGCGGCGGTGACGGCCGTGGTGGTGGCGATGGTGGCGATGAAGTGGGGGCGGCGGCGGCGCGTCGGCGAGGTGGTAGTGGTGGTGGCGGTGGGGGTGTCGGTGAGGTGGGGGTGGGGGTGGTGGTGGCGGTGGCGGTTGTGGTGGCGGCGGCGGTTGTGGTGGTGGTGGTGGTGGTAGTGGTAGTGGCGGTGAGGTGGTGGTGGCGGCGGTCGCGGCGGCGGCGGTGCAGTGGGGGTGGTGGCGGCGGTGGCGGTGGGGGTGGGGAGGGTAGTTGACACTGCGAAAGGTTTTCGAGAGAAAGAAGAGAGGTTGTAGGTTGAGGAATAAATTCTGATTTTGTGCCCAGAAATAGATTAGCATGAATTTTCTGCTTTTTTTTTCTATTCCCCAGCACAAAAATTGAACCGGTTCATCCCGGGAACCAAAAAAAAAACCGGATTTACCAAACAGATTTCTCATCCATTTGTGTTCCGGAGAACATAAATTAACAAAAAAACACATTCTGGGAGCGTTACCATACACACCCTTATTCAACTTTTGTCAATTATATACGGGACGACTATTTAATATAATCAATTACTTTCTCCGTTCTTAATTATAGGATAAAGTTTGTTGTGTAACCTCGGATCCTAATTATAGTCCTATAATTAAGACCGAAGTAGTAATTTAAAGGTGTATACCAATATTTCTGGCCGGATCTATATTTGAATTTTATTTTTTTTAGTAAGGAAGAGGCGGAGTTCTTTTTTTTTTTTTTTGCTAAGAAAGATAGCATATTGCCTACATTACAAAGGAAAACATTACACCAATGGGAAATTAATCTCAAACACTCCTGATCTACCCAACTTCTCAAGAAGATAGATCACTCATCTAGAATACTAGAATTTGAAATGCTCCTTTTAGCTAAGGCATCCGCAATTCTATTGTATTCTCTAGGGACAAATATAACATCAACCTGCCAATTTAACAACAAGAACTCTCTAGCCTTTAAGATTAGGCTACTACAAGTAGTACAATCATAATCTAAGAGCAAATTAACCACCGAGTCCGCATCGATTCCAGAGTAATCTTCTTGTAGCCTAGATCCCAAACAAATAGCAAGCCTTCAAGAATGACCCATTCTTCCGTTGAATTAGCTTGGCAATCACCTAACATTTTGGAGAAACCCACGACCCAATTGCCCATACAGTCTCTAACCACTCCTAGCCAAAGAAGTCGCCCCATCTACATTAAATTTCAGCTAGCCGATAGGAGGTTTGTTCTATCCCAGTAAACGTCTAGCTCCTTGCTGATCCGTAACTCCTGAAACACCAGAAACAGTAGCAAAACTGGGCCAAATCATAGAAATAGCCACACCAGGATATTAAGGTTTGGACAAATTACAATCAAAGATACTTTTGTTCCTCCACTCCCAAAGTTTCCAAATAGCAATACCAAATACTAAGTCCCAGAACTTACTCGTATCTGTTATCACTATGGCCTGCAACAAAGACATGTAGAAGTTTAAATGGTACGTAATCAATGAAGGTATCAATTCTGAAGTTTACACCCCTGGCTAGGATTGCAATACTTAATAATGCATTTATATTAACATGAATACGCTAGCCAGCTTTAATAAAATATATGTATTTGAAAAATTTTGTTAAAAAATCATAAGACAGTAAATTCCTTAGTATGCTCATTATAAAAATTAATAGAGAATAATAAAAAAATATTTATTTATTAACCGTTACATTAATTTTGATTATCCTAATGTTAGATAAAATTGGAAGATTTGAAAGAAGATACCTAGCTCTTTGACTCAATTTTTTTTTTTTTAACAAGAAATGGCTCTTCTAATAATATACTCCCTTTTGTCTTTATCCTAAAAGCTTAATAATAACTTTAGCTAAGTTATTCGGAGAAAAAACTTTAAATAAATTAAGAGATTTACCTAAAAAAAATAAAATTCCTGTGATATATATATATATGGAGTATATAGGGAAAAACACTTCTCATGTTGTAGGAGAAGTGTATTCTCATGTTACAAATATGAAATGGTAGGACCCACATATATATATATATATATAATGAGCATTATATATATATATGTGGGTCCCACCATTTCATGTGTGTGTAGGAATCTTCTTCTTCTCATGCAACATGAGAAGTTTAAACCCCATATATATATATATATATATATATATATATATATATATATATATATAGGGTTTATCGTTTATCATGTCACTTGATATAAGGTTTCGTCAAGTCGTCCCAAAACTACGTTGTTTTGGGAGTTAGGATAATTAATGAAGGGTGTTTTGGTCAAATTCATATAATAAATACAAAAATAAAAATACCAAAATACATTTCATTAATTTTCTGAACTCCCAAAACGACGTAGTTTTGGAGTTAGGAGAATTAATGAAGGATTTTTTGGTAAAATTCATATAATACATACAAAAACACAATTCATTAATTCCCCTAACCCCAAAACGACGTAGTTTTGAGGTGACTTGACATAACCTTATATCAAGTGACATAACAAACGATAAACTCATATATATATGTGTGTGTATTCATGTATGTATGTATATATATATATATGCCGGAGTCAAGAATTGTAAAACTCTCCTCGATCGGTTAGAGGTGGTTATGAATTAGTGATTAGTTAATTGTTTCGTGTCGTCAGAGCTTTCAAATAACAGATTTTTTTTTTTAAAAAATAATAATAATACTTTAAGACTGGTAATAAAAGGCAAAAGTAACATTACACGGGGCGATATCATCAGCTAATTAACAAACTCAACGGTTCAGCCCAGAGAATCGATGAATGTGATTCGCGGGGTTTAATCTTAAAGATAACCTTCTACCCGCATATTGGGAAGAAATTGAAGGTAAAGAAGTTACACTCTTGTTATCAATAATCAATCTGTATTTCGTCTTTCAATTCCTCTAATCCTTCACTTAAGCCGCTAACGCATTGCTTACACGGTTCGATCCAACGAAAGTGATCGATGAATGCGATTTGTTCTGTTTACTCTTAAAGTTCCTTCAACGCTTCGTTGCACATCGATCAATCTGCGAAGAATCTCTGATCTTAATTCTCCAGAACTCAAGATCAAAAGGTGAACATCGTTAAACACTCTTCATCGAAAATCCTTACAGGTGATTAATTATTGTTGAGAATAGAAAGTTTAATATTAAAATAATTAATATTATTAGGGTTGATTATTTAATATTTATTAGTATCAGATATGGATATTATATTATATGAATATATCTTAAGATATTATGATTTGGTTGGATCTAATTAGATTAGTTTCTTGGGTTAGGGTTAATCTACTAGTTTGTCTATATAAATGCATCTTTGTATTCTCTTTTATTTTTATGGATTTATAATATTCAGAGTATTTCTCCCGTGCTTCGATGTAATCCTTTAAGCTTGGAGGGCCCATAACCCACATATCCTGGATTGGAAGCAGGCTCTGAGACAATAGTGAGATCGAAACCAGGCTCTGATACCATGTTGAGATCTGAATAAGGCTCTGATACCATGTTGAGAGTGAAGGACTACATTAAAGCACCAGAGAAATACTATGAATATTATTGATCCTTCAATCTCAACAATTATAACTTTGTTTTTCTATTAATATTTAAATTGCCATTAAAAAATGGCAGAGATCATCCTAAATCTAATGAGAACTAGAACTGAACGAGAAAGCGATTCAATTCTATAACTCCTTTAATTTCTTCTCCAGCTTGAAGACCCTTCAGTGGCAAATATGAAATGTATCATGAGAAAAAAGCACAAGGATCGAGACCTTCAAATTACAAATATAAGGTTAGATGAGAATGTGCAACTCAAAGGAGGACCAACTCTGGTATTTAATAGGAACCACTGCTATAATGTGCAGTTAGTTATAAAAGACAATGACTGCCATCTAAATATGCAGTTAGTCCTAAAAGACAATTACTGTTATCTAAAGATACCAGATGTTGTGCAGTTAGTCCTAAAAGACAATGAGGTTATCTAAAGATACCAGATGTTACTAAAAGACAATGACTGTTATTTAAAGATACCAGATGTCGAAGAGTTCTGTGAGTACGTCTAAATTAGGTAGTAATATTTTAAGCATGGTGGGCTCATAACCCACAAATCCATGGATCCGAACTAGGCTTTGATACCCTGTTGAGACTGGAACCAGGCTTTGATACCATGTTGAGACTGGAACCAAGCTCTGATACCATGTTGAGACTGAAAGATTGTATCAAAGTACAAGAGAAATACTTTGAACATTATTGATCATTCAATCTTAAAAATTATAACTTTGTTTTTCTTTTAATCTTTAATTTGCCATTAACAAATGTCAAAGATCATCCTAAATTTAATACGAGCTAGGACTGAACAAGAAAGAGATTCAATTCTACAGTTGCTTTCATTTCTTCCCCAACTGGAAGACCATTCAGTGGCAAATATGAAATGTATCCAGAGAAAAAAGCATAAGGATCGAAAATTTCAAACTGGAAATTTAGAGTTAGATGAGAATGTGCAACTCAGAGGAGGACCAGCTGTGATGTTTAACAGGAACCGTTGCTATAATGTGCAGTTAGTCATAAAAGACAATGATCA
Organism: Acacia pycnantha; assembly: GCA_025563575.1. Taxonomy (NCBI): domain Eukaryota; kingdom Viridiplantae; phylum Streptophyta; class Magnoliopsida; order Fabales; family Fabaceae; genus Acacia; species Acacia pycnantha. The sequence goes on along the minus strand of JAMWYP010000558.1, from coordinate 101,075 downwards.
CTATCTAAAGATACCAGATGTCGAAGAGTTATGGGGTACGTCCAAATTGGGTAGTAATCCTTCAAGCATGGTGGGCCCATAACCCACATATCCCTAGATCGGAACCAAGCTCTGATATCATGTTGAGATCGGAAGCAGGCTCTAATAGTATGTTGAGATTGAAGGTTGAGATCTGAACCAGGCTCTGATACCATGTTGAGGGTGAATGATTACATTAAGCAGTAGAGAAATACTATGAATATTATTGATCATTTAATATCAACAATTATAACTTATTTTTCTTTTAATCTTTAATTTGTCAATAAAAAATGGTAGAAATCATTCTAAATTTAATTAGAGCTAGACTGAACGAGAAAGGGATTCAATTTTACCGTTCCTTTCTTTCCCTCTCTAGCTTGAAGACCGTTCAGTGGCAAATATGAAATGTATCCTAAGAAAAAAAGCACAAGGATCGAGAACTTCAAACTGGAAATATAAAGTTAGAAGAGAATGTGCAAGTCAGAGGAGGACCAAATGTGGTGTTTAAAAGAAACCGTTGCTATAATATGCAATTAGTCATAAAAAAAATGAAAAACCAGTTGTTGCAGAGTTTTAGGGGTACGTCTAAATCGGACAGTAATCTTTCAAGCGTGGTGGGCCCATAACCCACATATCCATGGATCGAAACCAGACTCTGATACCATGTTGAGATCAAAGGTTGAGATATGAACCAGGCTCTGATACCATGTTGAGACTGAAAAATTACATTAAAGCATAAGAGAATTACTTTGAATATTATTGATCATTCAATTTCAACAATTATAACTTTGTTTTTCTTTTAATCTTTAATTTGACATAAAAAATGTCAGAGATCCTCCTAAATTTATCGAGAGCTAGGACTGAACAAGAAAGAGATTCAATTCTACAGCTCCTTTCATTTCTTCTCCAGCTTGAAGACCCTTCAGTAGCAAATATCAAAAGTATCCTAAGAAAAAAGTATAAGGATCGAGACCTTCAAACTAGAAATATAGAGTCAAATGAGAATGTGCAACTCAAAGGAGGACCAACTGTGGTATTTAACAGGAACTGTTGCTACAATGTATAGTTAGTTATAAAAGATAATGACTAGCCATAAAAGACAATGACGACTATCTGAAGATACTCGATGTTGAAGAGTTTTGGGATTACGTCTAAATCGGGTAGTAATCCTTCAAGCGTGGTGGGCCCATAATCGACAGATACCTAGATTGGAACCAGACTCTGATACCATCTTGATACCGAAGGTTGAGATCTGAACCAGGCTGTGATACCATATTGAGATTGAAGGATTACATTAAAGTACAAGAGAAATACTGTGAATATTATTGATCCTTCAATCTTAATAATTATAACTTTATTTTTCTTTTAATTTTTAATTTGCCATTAAAAAATGGTACAAATCATCCTAAATTTAATTAGAGCTTGTACTGAACGAAAAAGAGATTCAATTCTACAACTCCTTTCTTTTCTTCTCTAGCTTGAAGACTCTTCAGTGGCAAATATCAAATGTATCTTGAGAAAAAAACACAAGGATTAAAAACTTCAAACTGAAAATATAGGGTTAGATGAAAATGTGCAACTCAGAAGAGGACTAGTTGTAGTGTTTAACAGAAACCTTTGCTATAATGTGCAGTTAATCATAAAAGACAATGATTGCTATCTGAAGATACTAGACGTCAAAGAGTTTTTGAGTACGTCTAAATCGGGCAGTGATACAACATCTACTGGATCCTTTCTCCTGGTAGGTGTTTTAGACCACTACTTATTATTACATACTAGAAAGTGATGAGTTTGGACATCTTCCAAATGAGTTTTTCATCAATTTATATTGTAACTGTAAATAGACCAATACAAGTATAATAACGTTCTTTGGTTGTATTTTCTCACACTGAAGTGAATCAAATATAAAGAACTTTATAAGCCAGTCAAATACCAACATTGTCGGACAAATTACATAGTTTTGACCTCATTTCATGCAAATTAAAGATTCCTTTCTTATATTCTTGATTTCAGAACCACGTGAATGTGTTTTATTAAAATAAAAAAAAAAACCTAAATTATTCTTACAAAAACTAGGCTCTAATATAAATATTATATTTTAGGAATGTATCTTAAGATATTATGATTTAATTTGTTCTAATTAGATTTCATTAGATTAGTTTCTTGGGTTAGGGTTAATCTATTAGTTTGCCTATATAAATGTTTTTGTATTTTCTTTTATTTTTAAGAATCAATAATATTCGATGTAATCCGCGTGGTGAGCCCATAATCCACATATCTTTAAATTGGAATCAAGCTCTGATACCATGTTATGTTAAAATCGGAACCAAGCTTTAATACCATGTTGAGATCGGAACCAATCTTTGATACCATGTTGAGATTGGAACCAAGCTTTGATACCATGTTGAGATTGAAGAATTATATTAAAGTACAAAAGAAACACTCTGAATATTATTGATACTTCAATCTCAATAATTATAACTTTGATAAAGATCATCCTATATTTAAGGAGAGTTAGGACTTAATGAGAAAGAGATTTAATTCTACAACTCCTTTAATTTCTTCTATAACTTTGGCAAATATCATCCTAAATTAAAATTCTTGAGTCTGCCATTATACCCTGCTGGCATCTTTTGAATTAGGCCTATTCATATTGGTCTTGCAATTGGTGAATCATTAGTTGGCAATTTTTTTTTTGTGATTTATTAATTATTATCATTATTTACCTGAAATTATTAATTCGATACAATATGATATTTTAACAATTTAGTTTTCACCAAGCTTGTTTGGAAGAGCTTTTAGGAGGAGCTAGGCTTATTTACTGTTTCATAAGTGCTTATAAGTTTTTTTTGTTTGGATGCAATCTATACCCAATCGAGCTTATGGACTTATTTCAAAAGCCCACTTTGCTGGCCTACCAAAACGAGCTTGAGCTTATGAACTTATACAGTAGCGGAACCGTCATTTTTAATATTTATTCGATCAAATTATAAATTTTAGTTAGCATTGCCAAATTTTGTAATTTAGTATTTTTTATATTTTTGTAATTTTGATTTTAATTTTTTTTTTCTTATAATTATATTAAAAGTCACTTATCCATAAATCATTCCAAACAAGTTTTTTAACTAATGGAACTTTTTAATAAGCTACTTATACAACCATCAATACAAACATAAATCATCTTTTACAATTTTACAATTTGACTTTTACCTCCTTAAGTTCGATTGTCTCCCAAACAAGATGCAATGGTAAGACCGCGCGGCTTCCTAAGAAATGAATGGGGATGGAAAAGCCGCTTAGATGGTCAGCGCCGGAAGCGTCCGACGATCCCTGCCAGGCCTCGACTTCCGAGCTTTTGGCTGCGTCATTCAGCAGTGCACGGATCATGGTCTTGTTCGCCAAGCCAAGCAACTACATGCTCGCCTTATCCTGTTCTCAGTCACACCCGATAACTTCCTTGCCTCAAAGCTCATCACTTTCTACGCCAAATCCAACCACATCTCCGAAGCGCGTAGGGTGTTCGATGAAATTCCTCACAGAAATGTTTTCTCCTGGAATGCCATAATCATTGGCTACTCATCTAACGGTCTGTTCCATCATGCGCTGAAGCTTTTTTCCTCCTTATCGTTCTCCGCCAGTGCCCAACCTGATAGTGTTTCTGTTACTTCTGTTTTGAAGGTGCTGGCTTCATCGTCTTCTAGTCCCACCTTTGGAAAACAGATTCATGGTTATGTTCTCCGGCGTGGCTTGGATTCCAACGTTTTTGTTCTAAATGCTCTGGTGACGTATTACTCCAAATGTAATCTGCTTGGATTCGCAAGGACTATTTTTGACAGAATGACCGGAAGAGATATTGTGTCGTGGAATGCTATGATTGCTGGGTATTCTCAGAATGGGTTTTATGAAGAATGCAAGCAAGTTTACTTAAAGTTGCTGGGTTCAACGGGGTTTAATCCTGATGCATTGACATTTGTTAGTGTGCTGCAAGCCTGTGCTCAGTCAAAGGATCTTATATTCGGAATGGAAGTCCACCGTTTAATCAGTGAGACTCAAATCGAGATGGATGTTTCACTTTGTAATGCTCTGATTGGAATGTATGCAAAATGTGGGAACTTGGATTATGCTCAGGAATTGTTTGAAGAAATGGGTGAGAAGGATGCAGTTACTTATGTTTCAATCATTTCAGGGTATATGTTTTATGGGTTTGTTGACAAAGCCATGACTTTGTTCCGAGAAATGAAACATCCTGGATTAAGCACCTGGAATGCTGTAATATCTGGTTTGGTCCAAAACAACCAGCACGAACGAGTCTTGGATTTAGTTCAAGAAATTCAGGCTTCAGGTTATAGACTAAATACCGTTACACTTTGTAGCATCCTCCCTGCATTTTACCACTTTTCAAACCTGAGAGGAGGGAAAGAGATACATGCTTATGCTATCAGGAGAAGTTTTGACCAAACTATATACGTTGCGACCGCCATAATTGATACTTATGGAAAGTTGGGGTTTATTCATGGAGCACAACGGGTTTTTGATCAATCAGAATGTAGGAGCTTAGTAATCTGGACAGCAATTATATCAGCTTATACTTCTCATGGAGATGCTAGTTCGGCCCTCAGTCTCTATGGGCAGATGCTAAATAGCGGAGTTCATCCTGACCCTGTGACGTTAACAACAGTACTGGCTGCTTGTGCTCATTCTGGACAAGTGGACAAAGCTTGGGAAATCTTCAACACAATGTCCTTTAAATATGGAATTCAGCCCTTGGCAGAGCACTATGCTTGCATGGTGGATGTTCTTAGTCGAGCTGGTAAGCTCTTGGAAGCAGCAGACTTCATTTCTGAAATGCCAGTTGAACCAAGTGCTAGAGTTTGGGGTGCTTTGCTGCATGGGGCTTCAGTTTACGGTAATGTGGAAATGGGTAAATTTGCCTGCGATCATTTGTTCAAGATTGAGCCTGAGAATACTGGGAATTACGTAATTATGGCAAATTTATTTTCACAAGCTGGGAGATGGGAAGAAGCTAATAAAGTTAGGGGGAAAATGAAAGAGATAGGGTTAAAGAAGATTCGTGGGAGTAGCTGGATTGAAACAAGTGGAGGATTACTAAGCTTTATCGCAAAGGATGTTTCAAATGTAAGATCTGATGAGATTTACGCATTGTTGGAAGGATTGCTCGGATTAATGAGAGAAGGATATATTGTGCAAGAAGTGTTAGATGATGAAAGTGCTTTTATTTAACAACTGAAGTATACCATAAGTTTGGCATTAAGAACTCCTTACAGGTGGGGTTATTTTATTCAGTTTAGCATGCCTTAACTAGATCGCTCAACTATTGATTTAAGGAGAGAGTCTACCCTGAAAATAAAGTGTGTGTATCGATAATTAAAGAAAGATATTGATTTTTCTTGTTGCTGTAATTTGCTATTTGAACTTGACTTGGTTGACTGAGCTATTTGATCCGACTGATCGATAATGAACTTCCTCCTTATTTGTAGCTTCCATCGTCAACGGCAAGGTTTTGGGAGAAAGTCTGGATTTGACCAAATACGTTGATTCAAACTTTGAAGGGCCATCTTTGTTTCCCAGGTAAGAATCTAAAGATTCGACATGTGTTCATACCCCTGTCCTCTTCTCTAGTTGATCGGTGAAATCACAATGTGAATGTGTTTTCAGGATCCTGTCAAGAGCGAGTTCAGTGAGCAGCTGATTTCCCATGTTGATAATTCGTCTGGGAAGGGTTCACTTCAATGAAAGCAGCAAGCCAGTAAGATTTGAGTTTCTGAAAAGGAGAGCGATGTTAAAACTTCAAATGAAAAAGTACAGCTTAAAATTGGCACTTTCATTCAGGTCCTGCTTTGATTACTTGGAGAATGCTCTTGGTAAATTCGAAGATAGGCCATTCTTCCTTGGCCAATTTAGTTCGATGAGTTGAAATTAGGGGTTTTGCTGTCTTCTTTATATTAAACTAGTGTTAACTAAACTTATTTGAGAGAATAATTAGGGAGAAACCAAAATGTATTATTCACAAAGACAATTATACATTATGACCCTTATTTCATATTAGCTAGGACCCCCTATTTATAGATTAAGATCCTAACTAACTCCCTAACTAATAGACTAACTAATTTGCTAACTAACCAACTAATTTCACCTTATATTCTAACACGCCCCCTCAAGTTGAACACTATTTATTTTATATGTGCTCAACTTGAACAATACAAAATAAGAGGTAAGGTGAATTAAATGGACTAGTTTTACAATCAACAAAAATACAATACAAAACTTCCTTCAATTCACAACAATCTTCCTTCATTCTTCTTTCGCTGATTCACTTTTGAACAGCTTCAATCAATAAGCTTATGAACTTTCTTCTGCTGTATTCAGGCATGAAGTCTAAGCTTCTGAACTTTCTTCTTTTCCACAATTGATAGGAGTGAGGAGGCGATTCTTCACTGCTCTCTACTCTACTTTCCCTTAAATCGACAGGAGCGAGGAGGCTATTCTTCACTGCTCTTTACTCTGCTTTCCCTTTAATCGACAGGAACGAGGAGGCATCATTTCTCTGCTATCTACTCTACTCTACTATGGGTCATTCTTCTTGAGGATCCGCGCTTTTGAGCTTCGGATCTTGGAAGACTACCTTCTTCTTGGGTTGTCTTCTTTACTTTGGGCCTCTAAAGTTAATACTTGAGGCATTCTTTTGAACTTGTATGCTGGTTACCGAATACTGAGTTTCTGGTTAATGACTCCGCTGCAGAACCGAGATCAACCTTCACCACCAACGACAACATTTTGTCTGCCAATTGTCATTTTTAACAATCCCACCTTCTCTTTAAGTGTAGCAATCTCATATTCTGCATCGTGTAACAAATCATTGTTTCCTTCTAACTGTTTCATTACAGATTCCAGCGATTCTGATGCTGATCTCTCCAACTTATTTGCTTCTTCAACTCATTCATTAAGTCTTCTAGTTTATGCCCTGATTGTTACACTCACAAGCACAAACTAGATGGACTTATAACAGAATTCTTCTATATCCAGGTTCATCCTTTAGTACTTTCCTCCAAAATTTAGCCTTAGACCCAACACCTTCAACCAGAATCTTCTCATTGGATTCAGATTCAAAACAGAGTTAATATTTTCAATGCCAGCATTCTCCCAAACAACTAGCAAAACCATGATGACTTATGCAAAGTCCTTTGCCACCACATGGCAATGTGAACGGATCACCACCGAATTGCTTCGAAGTTCAAGAGATGAAGTTGGTGGCAGTAAGAATATCAAAATCCGAAAAACAAGGAAAACTAGAATCTTGAATCGAGAATTAAAAAGAAAGCATGTAGACCACAAGAAAATCTTAAATCAAGTGGCCATGAAATGGGGAGACAGATGTCCAGATTAATTGCAGACTAGAAGATGCAAATTTCCAAAGAGGCAAAATAGAGATAGCAGACTAGAGGCAAATTCCAGAGGATTCAAAATGAATCAATCAGATGCTAATTTCCACAAAAATGAAAAATGCTCATACCAGACCAGTGTCAAAATCGAGGGTCAAAATCCAAAATCACCTCTGTTGCCAACTATAATTCATCTCTGAAGATGGACCAGTGCATGGCTCGGCTTCAGGAACTTCAGTGCACTGTGGCCGGTGGGACGAAGGTAGTGTCAGGGGTGAATCTCAGCCCTCGCAGCACCAGAGGCTATCTAAGAACCAGTCTGAGGTGCAAGCAAGAATCACTCAGGATCAATGAATGGCGCCGGTTCTTGGGTGGCCTGGAGGAGGAGGCCTGTCTTTGCTCTCTACTCTACTCAACTATGGGCCTTCTTTCCCTCCCAATGCGATTCCAAAAGAAATAGAAAAAAAGATCATAATATTCAATGGCTACTGCAACTTCTTGATTCCTTCCAAGAAGCATGGAAGAACAACTTCAGAATATGACAATGATGGTTGAACAGATGGCATCCATTCTACGAGAACTTCAATTCATGAAAACAAATGTGGTAGAGTTACAAGAATTGTTGTCGAAGGAAAAGATTCAGTCGGAAGTTCCCCAAGAAGGTCCAGTCGACCGCAAGGTACTTGATGAAGTTCAAGAAGACGACGAAGGCCTTGAAGCCTCTGATCTTGAGCAAGAATCTAAGAGTCATGATAAAGCTCAAGTCACGCGATTTGCGACTGAGCAGAATGATAACACAAAGATGAGTTGTGGCGTACAAGTACCTCTGCTGGCAATGAACACAAGAGGAGCGTCAAACATAATGGTCGAAGGAGGTTAAGCCAAGAACCTCGACAGTCGACATTCGTGAGCGTTTTCATAAGAAATCACACAAGACACCTTCAAGCTCAGCACCAGAGGCTATCTAAGAACCAGTCTGAGGTGCAAGCAAGAATCACTCAGGATCAATGAATGGCGCCGGTTCTTGGGTGGCCTGGAGGAGGAGGCCTGTCTTTGCTCTCTACTCTACTCAACTATGGGCCTTCTTTCCCATTTCTCCGCCGGCTTCAATAGCCACTACATCGGCCATTCTTGGTTCAGATCGTAGGGGCGTGGCTGTTAATACGCCTTTCGTGCGTCCGGATCCTGGTTCTTTTTCTTGGTGCAGAGTGCAGGGGCGTAGTTGATTTTCAGTCACCTTTCGTGCTTGGCTTAAATCAGAGGAGGAACGACGATCGTCTTTTTTTTTCGATGCTCTGAGCCTTCAATTCTTACATACGATTTTCTGGCGTTCATTATGAATCTAGGTCGAAAGCGTCGTTCAGTTGCAGAATCAATCCCTGGGCGGCGTTTCTGGTTGTGTTTCTTGCAGAATCAATCGGAGTTGCGGAATCGCTTGATCTGAGATTCTGAGCGTCTTCGACTGTCTGTGCAAATTTTCTGGATTCAAACGTTAGCGGCTGTAAAATCTGGATGGAGGATTCGTGAAATCTGGATGGAGGATTTGGACCGTGATGTGGTGTGCGAGCTGGCAAGATGGAATTCTTTAGGAATTCTTTGCACGTGCCAATGAAGCTATGCAACAATTCTTGAATCTACAATCAATATGTGGGCCTTTTTCTTGATTGCTCTCCGTGGATTTTTGGTGTGCTGCTTGGGCCGCCTTTGTAGATTTCTTTTCTTGGTCTCTCGGTGTGCTTCTTGGACTTCCGGCATGCATCTCCTTTGGGCCGCCGGTATGGAAGAAAAATATATATCCTGGGCATTTTTGGATCTGGATAAATGGCTTTGGGATCTTGATTAATCAATCTGCTAATCTTGAAAAATCAACCTGGCTTATGATACCATGTTAACTAAACTTATTTGAGAGAATAATTAGGGAGAAACCAAAATGTATTATTCACAAAGACAATTAGTACATTATGACCCTTATTTCATATTAGCTAGGACCCCCTATTTATAGATTAAGATCCTAACTAACTCCCTAACTAATAGACTAACTAATTTGCTAACTAACCAACTAATTTCACCTTATATTCTAACAACTAGGCTTCTCAGAGTGATCACTTATTATTATCAACTCCTGCGGAACTCAGGCTTTGTATGTGAATTATTTGGTGAAAGAGATTATCATGCTAATGAAATAGTCTTAACTCTAAACCTGAAGCAAAAACCCTGTTATATAGTAATATCTATGATTTTACCAACTTTATCTAATAATAATTTCCATGATCATGAAATATGGTGACCATCAGGTGGGTATTGCCTATGTTCCATTTGTTGAAAGATTCCAAGTCGTCTTTTTTGAGGTTTTCAAGCATGATGTCACAACTTGCTGCATGGATTGAGGTACGTTGAAACCTGTACTGTTTAAAACTCTGGGTATTTAAACAAGTTTGCCCTTGGCTATTTGTAAAATAGCAGAAACAAATATAAGTGATCAATTCAGAATTTCCCACACACCGGTTCCGCTAAATGTCTTCATTTTGTGTTTCTTTGGCTTTGGCAGGAAGTGAACAAGATTGGTGCATATACCCAGACAAGAAATGATCCTAAGGAAATCGTCTATATTTTCAAGAAGCAATTTTTGGTAATAAAAATTAATTAGCATACAAACAATGCACGATTTAGTTTGAAACATTGTGGTTGGTTTCTTGCTCTGCTCTTTGCCACTTTGCTAAGCCTTTACATTTCGATTCTGCAGGCTCAACAGTGAACATCAAGTGGCAGCGGGGGCATCCAAGATGCAAATTGTGTCCAATAAAAGTCAGTTATGTCGCTTCATTGATCATCCACCGACTGTTTGATACGAAGGAGGGGGATTTTTTATGAGTTAAATTCTTCGAATATTTTTTTTTTTTCAAAATTCAACTCATAAAATGCCCCCTTTGTGTAGCGAGGATGATGATGAAAGAACCTAGATTTCTTATGTTGTATTTTGTTTCTGTGTAGTTTTCCTCTCTATCATTTTCTATTGAAAAAAGAGGTGTCAATCTGGATATGCCTTTCTCCTTGTGAGGAAATTATGGATGGCTTTTCTTTAGTCAGTAGTATGTGTATCTACGGAGTATTTAGGATAGTTTGATCAAGTGTGTGATGGGCACTGTATCATCCTTCAACTTAAAAAAATATGAACGCGCGGACTCAAGGAAATTACTCTATCAAGAATTTTACAAGGTCGTCTTGCAACATCTCGCCCTCCATATTCTCATAAGCAGAGAATATAGCAACGGTCACTTTAGCTTTTCAATAAAATATGTGAAGGAAGGTAAACAAGACAGAAAAGAGACAAATTTCATGTAACCTAATATGGCTTTTTTTTTCTCGATGAAACATATAATCATATATTACTAGAGATAGGATATTGTCACTACCAATTTTGGTCACTATCACTTTTTCACCGTTAGATCAGAATCTTAATAGGAAGAGAAATAACAAAGGTAAATGAGATTCTAATCTAACGGTGAAAAAATGATAGTGACCAAATTGATAGTGATAATATCTTATTCTATATTACTAAATAAAAACATGATTTACAAAGGTTTGTATCGAGTGGAAGACAAAAGATAAGATAGCTGTTAGGTACGGACTTAGATTCAGTAATAATTTTTTGATAAGAAGTTTTAACTAATTTGCATATTCACTAAAAGGATTGAGAGTGTGAAATCACACGCTGCCGCAGAATGAAAAACATTACATACCTTAGAGCCATTAGCTGTAATTGCAGTGTACCCAATTTTATTGGGGGAGCAACAGTCCATTCATGAAATTGACGTTGGTCAAAGCGTATTCGAATATTAATATTTCGCCTTCTACTAGGAGTTCGGGAGCGTGTAAAGAAAAGTTGCCAACGACAATTGTGAGATGGTAGTACCATTTTCTGATGAGTTCTCCCACACAATTTTTATTCTCCATATTGGCAAAGGACGGAACTTGCAGCCTAGTGATTGATGTATAAATAACTTATCACTTGTTGTGGTGTAAAATGGGCACCTGCATGACAATATTGTTTTTTCTTACAACCCACAAAGATTCTAACATCTGAAAATGAATAAAGGTAATGACATTAGAATCCTTGTGGTTCTGCATCCAGATCATTAACCACTGTATCAAAGGCTTCATGTTAGGGAAATCTATCCTAAGACCCAAGGAACAACCAAACCAGCAAGCATGAGAGAAAAGACCATAAAGAAATAAATGTTCCAAAGATTCATAATCAGATACACAAAAATAACATCTCAACAGAAGACAGGGGCCTATTCTTTAAGAATGTAGAGGTAGGCAAAATATCCGTTATAATTTTCCATAGCAACAACTTAATTCTAGGAGGAAGATGAAATTGTCAGACCATCATACTTACCATACAAACCAAATCAAAAGCCTAGCTTGTTAAAGATTGCAACATGTTGTACCCATCTCTTACCATATATATTTCAGACTGATTACCACACCACCTTATTGTATCACGAGCTTGAAACAGAGGAAGAGGATACAACACATATTGTTGGACGACTTGCCTTGGATAAAGAGAAAACAATAGCGAATAGTTCCATTTCCCCCTTGAGCACAATATCAGGTTAGCAATCTTTAGTGAGGGATATGACCGACCAGGCTGTTGCAAATGCCACCAAAGGCGACTATTAAGTGGAATGACAAATCCGTCTCCAACCTGCCATGTAAGATAGTCTAAAATCACATTTCCTTCTCTAACAATCTGTCTCAAAAAAGGGGAAAAAAAAAAGTGTTATAACACAGTTTGAAACTATAATTCTGATCACTATCCATGTATTTGTCAACTAGGATTTTTCTAAGCAAAGAAGATTGATTTTGGATAAGCCTCCAAATGTGCTTAGCCAAAAGAGCAGAATTAAAAGGTTCAAGCTATATATATGCAGCCCGCCTCTATTTAGTGGAGGGCACACTTCCTCCCATTTCAAGCAATGGATTCTGTTACAAGTAGTAGAATAACCTCAAAAGAAATTAGCCATTTTCATGGCTATCTGATGACATACGTGCGTGGAGAGTTTCATAGTGGAAAAGGGGTGGACCAGAATGGAAGATAATGAATTTTTAGTAAAAAAATAATAATGTTTTAATCCTTATACATAGTTACGAACTCTTATGCATACGTACTATCTTTCGTTTTTCTAAGCTATGTTATTTTTAAAATTGAAGAATGAATATATATATATAAAATCTTCATAGAACATGATTCCAATTAAGCTTTTAGGACTTTCAACTTATATAACATTATAATCCCTCTGACTATAAACTTTTTTTCCTATATTTAAGATTGGAGATAGTATATTGTTTTTTTAATTTGGTATTCAAGATTTCTAGCCTGGCGTTAAAATTTTTTTGGACTAAATTATACTTTTAGTCTTTTAAATTTATATGAGGTATACCTTTAGTCTCTTAACTTTTAAAAGTATACTTTTAGTTTTATAATTCTAATACCGTTAATGTTGCTAACGGAAAATGTTGATGCAACAAACTCAAGTGATGATTGTGTAAACTTAAATTATAATTATGTAATTAAATGCTATTAATCTTAAATTTAAAATATGCATAAATAAAAAATATTTAAAAACTTAATGAAACAATCAATATCAAAACTTTGACTATATTAAAAAAATTTAGTTTCATAATCTAAATATCAAAACCTCAATTTCATTTGCTAGGATTTTTCTGTTTGTTTTAGTTTAATAATCTAAATATATTATATCAAAAAATTAAATATGCTCAGCCGCATAATCATTCCTTGAGTTTGATGCGTTAACATTTTCTGTTAATAACATTAACCGTGTTAGAAATATAGGACAAAAAATATACTTTATAAAGTTAATGGATCGAAATTATATCTCAAATAAAATTTAAAAGACTAAAAGTAAAATTTAGTAAAAAAATTTATGGCTATTTTTTTCTTTGGTGGTATTTTGGTGAATTAATTTTTTGATGCAATTGAATGCCAAAGTTTTTTAAAGTAGTATTTTATATTTAAAATTTTAAGGCTATTGGATACTTCAATAAGAAGGATAGATCAAGTTATTACCTAACTCAGCCAATTTTCAATTTTCTTAAGGTAAATATATCTTATTCAATTAACTATAAGAGATATATCCATTCGAATTAGGCTTTTCTTTTCTGGTCTTTGGGATGAGCCCCCATTTATAGATCACATATGAAATAAACGCAATTGCGCGGGGAGAACCCCGGTGAAGAGCTGGAGGGAAAGTCAGTTTACAGGGGAAATATTCAGCATTCGATCTTAATAATAATAATAATAGCCGCCAATCTCTCTCTCGAGTCGCGACGCTCAATCGGATTCGCATTCGTTGAGGCAGCCGAATATGGCGGGCTTCTGTTTCAGTCTCCTCCACAATGTCGAACCCATGAGGTATGCAAATATATGTCGTAATGCGGCTCACAATCGTCCTTACTGGTATATCCACGCGTCCTGGAACCCGAAAATTTTGCTACTTGTTGGATCGAAACTAGAAAATTTCTTCGTCTCTGTGATTTTACATTTTCTGGTTTGATCTCAGGAGTGGGCCAACTCTTTGTATCAACTATTTTTCCTTCAACTAAGAACACACGATTGGTTTATTGATTTTTACAATTATTTAGAGTTCATCGTATGAATTCTGAGGTCCATTTGGATTATTATTGAGAAATTGAAGGTGTAGGGGTAGGATTAATGTCATGTGCGTTATATGGCACCTACAGTGGCTCTAAAGTCTGATTTGCTGTAGCATTTTGATATTGGTTCAACCAAAAGCTATGGGCAGTAGAACTGCATCTGTTCTTGAAGTATGTTGTTGTCCTTACTGAGTAAGCGTTCGTTGGAGGTTGATTCTAGGTAATTGATCTCGTACTGACTCCCATGTGTACATTGCCCTTGGTCATAACATTGCTTGTTCGTTACCATATCGTCACTCAAGTTAAAAATGTAACTTGAACTCATCGCTCTCCCCCCAAAAAAACAAAAAACAAAAATTCCTGGTGATCTGCTGTATTTTTTCCATTTTTCTGGTATTTAAGAAACTCTGGTAGTGTTTTGGCTCTGTTATTGTATTGTATCAATGAGTACGCATCTACGTCTGCAGGGATTCCTACGGATTTGCATTAAGACCTCAACACGCACAAAGTTACAGACAGTATGCTTCTATCTACAAGGTATCTATAACTTTTGTTTTTGATTCTCAGTTCTTCTATATCGGGTTTAATATTTCAATCCCGTAAAATAAAGGCAAGTTCACACATATAGAAATATGTTACGGTCTGTAATTAGAAAGTTGTGATTTTTTATTAGTATTTTTGGATAAAATAAATTTGCTCACAATTATTATAATAAAAATTATCATAAAAAACTGTTGGAAGATCCCCCCCCCCCCTTTTGACTCAAATAATTTAAATAATGACAAGGTTTATGTTTAACTGGCGATTATGAGATAATGGCTGCAGTGACCAGATCAAAATAAATGACACCAACCTATGACATTAACTTCACCTCGTAACAATGCTTGATGTCACGTCTCCTATGAAAATAAAATTCTTGTATGTAATTTTTAATGGAATACACATATATTTTGTACATAATATCAGGAGGAGGAAGGTGAAAGGGCAGATAAATGGAGACGCTTCCTTGAACAGATAGTCAAACCATCTCAATCATGTTCTTCTGAGAGTAAACTCAAAGAAATATCTAAAGCTAAGGGTAGTGAGATTAAAGAAGAGACAAGTTCAGGGAGCTTAAGTGAAGGAAATGATTTCAGTATCAGGAAGTCTTGTGAAGGGACTGAGATAGAAGAAGAGACAAGTGCTGAGAGGGTAAGTGAAGGACGTGATTTGAGTTTGGAGAAATCTTGTGAAGGGACTAAGGTAGAAGAGGAGATAGGTGCAGAGTTGGTAAGTGAAGGAAATGATTTGAGTGGCGGGAAGTCTTTTAAAGGTACTGAGATAGGGGAAGGGACAAATCTAGAGAGGCAAAGAGAAGCAGATGAGTTAAGTGACAGGAGGGCTGCTGAAGGTGCTGAGATTAAAGAAGGGAAAGAAGGGACAGTTCCAGCAAGGGTTAGTGAAGGGAATGATTCAATTGGCAAGAAATCTGTTTCTGATGGCTCAACAGCAAGTAGTTCTGATAAAGAGGTGCACTATCCAGAAGAAAGAAAGGCCCGTAAGGTTCAAACCTGGGGTAAAATTAGGCCTTCTCTTGCTGCTGTTGAGAAACTGATGAGTAATCATGTCAAGAAGGCAAAGAAAATTGAAGTTGAGCAGAGAAATGGTAAATATGATAATCTTCCTTCTATAGAAGTGGTTTCTGAGGACATACTTGGGGAAAAGGTCTGCACTAAAGAGATGCTAGATAACATTATCAATGACTGGAAGGAAGGAAATGCTTTAGAGCATAATGACTCACCTGAATTTCACTCTCAACTGAAGGAATTGGAGACCCTAGTTCAGGGAGGAGTGCCAAAGGATCTCAGAGGAGAGGTATAATTGATGTTTCTAGTTCATCAAGCCACTTCTTATTTTTCTGAGTAAAAATGTGGAGTCTTCCCTACAGTATTTTTATTGTAGGTATGGCAAGCATTTGTAGGAGTGAAGACACGTAGGGTGGAAAGCTATTACGAGGATCTATTGGCTCAAGAAAGTGATAGTAGTGAAAGGAAGGAGCAGGATGATTCATCTGGTGCATTAGGGAAATGGAGAAAGCAGATTGAGAAGGTCATTAGCTGCATGTGCCTTGGACTTTATTTTGATTTGTAGGTGCTGTTTCTTTTCCTTTAGATTGCAAGCTGGCTTTCTCCTTAGAATGATCATGCTTTTTATTCACAGGACATATCACGAACTTTCCCAGGACATCCTGCTTTGGATGAAAATGGCAGGAACTCCTTAAGGCGTTTACTCATAGCTTATGCTCGGCACAATCCCTCTGTTGGTTACTGTCAGGTAACTGTGGTCCAATTTTTAATGATAAGTTTACCTGCTACTTCGTTTTTCATTTTCAATGGACTTTCTATAAAATTTTCCTTCAGAAGAAAACATTTTCTGCAGAGGGTTTAAATAAATTGAAATAGTGGGCAAATCAAACATAATATATCTAGATGTTCTTTTTGAATGTTTTCCTTCTAAGGATTTTTTTGCCATTTATGATTAATGTGGCCTTTATACACTGATAAGCCTCTGGCTAGGTTATTATCGATATCCCCTCTTATTTGGGAAATTGTTAAATGTTATTCATTGGCATATTTATTGGTGGTAATTATCATTGTTGCTGTCATCACCATAATCATTGTCACTAAATTTTCTTGTTATCCAAACATCCGCAGGCAATGAACTTCTTTGCTGGTTTGTTGCTGCTTCTTATGCCTGAGGAAAATGCATTTTGGTGAGCTGAGAAACTTGTCTCATGTATTACCCCCATTCAAGCATAAATAGCTCTGGTCTGGACTATATGGAAATAGAGGATGTTTTTGAGAAGACATTAACTGTTTCAGGGAACATACTTGCGTTAAGTTTATCTTTTGGTAATTGATTTGAAGAAACAACCATTTTTTAAAAATAAGTGTGCACTTTTGCCTTGAACTTATTGTATTTCTTTAGACAGAACGCATGGTTTTGTCATGTATTTATGAACTAATTTATTTTTATGGAATCTCAGGGCATTGGTGGGCATTATTGATGATTATTTTGAAGGTTATTATACAGAAGAAATGGTAGAATCCCAGGTGCGATTATATTTACTCCTGACATAGTTAATATATCCTGAATCAGATTGTATATTTGTACATAGTTTTAGCTATAGCAGGACTCTTGGTTATTCATTTTGGCAATCACAGTAGCTTTCGTTTTGTCAGGTAGACCAGCTTGTGTTTGAGGAATTAATGCGTGAAAGATTTCCCAAGCTGGGTTTGTGCATATTAGATTTGCTTTGAAAGTAATCTTCTTTAGTTGTCCTATGAAGCACTTGGGACAGCTTTTTATTTCATCGATGCTTCTGGTGCAGTTAATCATCTGGATTACTTGGGAGTGCAGGTGGCTTGGATAACTGGACCTTGGTTCCTATCAATCTTTGTAAACATGATTCCTTGGGAAAGTGGTAAGATTTTTGTGAAGACTCCCCCCCAAACACACACACACACACACACACACTCGCACAGATATTCTCTTGTGTTTCTGCGGTGACCTAGAACTTGTTATTTGTAAAGCTTGCAATCTTATGGTGGGTTTTCTTTGTATTTAGTTCTTCGAGTTTGGGATGTGTTACTATTTGAAGGTAACCGTGTGATGCTATTTCGAACAGCCCTTGCTCTAATGGATTTGTATGGTAATGAATTGTAATTTGCTGTCATTGTGTCTGATCTGTGCAGAATAATGTTTACCCAGTAAAATAACATCAATGATGCAAATTCTTTGTCTTGTTCAAGGTCCTGCATTAGTTACAACAAAAGATGCTGGTGATGCAATTACTCTATTGCAATCACTTGCTGGCTCAACATTTGATAGCAGTCAGCTCGTCTTTACTGCTTGTGTAAGTTTTCTAGCTGTGTCTGAGGCTAGATTGCAGGAACTGAGAGAAAAGCATCGGCCATCTGTACTAGTTGTTGTGGAGGAAACCTCTAAAAAGGGGCGAATTTGGAAGGATTCCAAAGGGCTTGCATCTAAACTGTACAGTTTCAAGCATGACCCAGGATCACTGGTAGAGGAAATGAAAACCAATGAAGGAGATGATATGGAAAATGTTGGGGACAAGTCACAGTTGAAATCCCATTCCTCCAACTTGGATGAACTGCTCAATAGCCTCAATGTTGATTCAGAAGTAGATTCTCTTCCAGATCTCCAGGAACAGGTTGTTCTTTTACGTGTTACCTTTGAATCATATTGAAATTCATCTTCCACTAAACTTTTCTTCTCTTAAATTCATCATAGAATTTTATTCATGACATGAAGGTTCGTGTTCTTGTCTGACTCCAAAAAATTCAGGTCATATTTGATTATGGTAAGAGTGTCTTGTGCTGCATGCAATGCATCGAATAGTCAGAGATTCCATATTCTGATCTATGAATGAATTTTCTATAGGTCATAACATGCTTAAATAATTGGGTCAAGCATGTTCTCTATTGGTAGATGTCATATGATGACTCTATCCACATCATATTGGTTTATTCACTTCCACGCAAAAGACTGAAAAGGCATCAGAATTGGATGATTATGGGTCTTCTTCTCTGTATGCATCTAGGCTCTTCTTGGTCTTTTAGTGGTTGAGATTATTCTTCTCTGTGCAGGTGGTTTGGTTGAAGGTCGAGTTATGCAGAATGCTAGAGGAGAAAAGATCTGCTATAATCAGGCTAGTAGCTTTGGTTTTTTTGATGATATATCCTTTTGGATTAAAAAAAAAAATTCAATTTTCCAGCCCATAACCTATGACATAAAGTGTTACGTTCAGAGGGAAGAATGAGGGATTAAGAGGAAGAGAGAAGTAGAAGAGATAGTTTTGAGCCAGAATCTGTAACCCTAGACTTAGAAGGGAAATACTTTCAATTCATAATTCAAAACAAGTATGATACACAACTTCCAGACCCTTAAATACGAGACTCAACTGACGATAACTTCACTCTAGCACCTAGTAACTGCTACCTCACGTTTTACAACTGTACTACACCACCTAAGACATGATAAAACAGATGACCTTACATAATTTAAATATAAAACAGACATGCCACAATACTTTCTATGGTTCTGAACTCGTTTCTTCCTAGTATAGACTAGGAATGGACGTGAGTCCCTATCATAAAGCTCACAGGAGGTTTTTTAAGAGATAATTGTTGATAAATCTAGTTTGGGAAGGAAGCATTAGCCTACCCAGTGTAGTTAGCATCATGCTTAACCTGTTTACTTTTTCATCTCCTGCCGAGCGTTACAAGTTATTACTTTAGGAAAGCCCTTCAAGAAAATGCCAATGCCCCTTTCAAGAGCCTTGATAAGTGCTGCATTATTGTTCTGCCTTTTAATTTAATTTTGCTTTCTTACTTCGTTTACAATGATGATTGTCAACCTTAAAGATCTAATACTGTAAGAGAAGTTTATTGTTAATCACTTTTGGCATTCTATTTCCTGTTTTCTATTTTCCTTAACCATTCCACAGTCCATTCTTTCCACTTTTCTTTGGTCTTGTAAAAGTTCCAACAAAACCACGCCTTATGGAGATGCCTTAAGGTCATGAACTGATCTCTCTGTGTGTCCCTTTAACAGAGCAGAGGAGCTAGAAACAGCGCTTATGGAGATGGTCAAGCAAGATAATAGACGGGAACTGAGTGCCAGGGTAAATCTAACATTTGGGTGAATGCTGTGCTAGTTGAAGATATTAAAATAGAAATGTCCCATGTTCCCTCATCCTCTAACCATACAAATATTTGAATCATTTATAAATTTAAATACATTATTTAGATTTATTACTGCCTACGTTGATGTGCAATCAGTTATCATGTATGAATCAACGCTATTCACTAAGTTATGAATACATGTACCTCTGAATCAAATCAATAGAGTTGCCATGCTTTATCAGATAAGAAAATAAAAACTTGATGTGATATTTGATTTCTTAATTATCTAATTGGCAGAGAGGACTCTTACTTATTCAAGAAAACATGCAAGGAAGCTCTAGAAAAAAAAAAAAAAACTAGTTCAATTCAAGTACAATAACGTTTCCAATTCTATAAAAGCTTTGGTAATCAATTGGCTTGTAAGGTTTGCAAAATGTAATCATCCAGGTTGAGCAATTAGAGCGGGAGGTCGCTGAACTACAACAAGCCCTTGCTGATAAGAAATTACAAGAAACTGCCATGCTCCAGGTTCTATCCTGTTTCTAGCAGCGTCTTTTCATACTTGACAAGTGAAACGTAATTATTAAAAACCACAAATTTTGTTTTCTTGAAAGTGTTAATTGTTCTTGATACAGGTGCTAATCAGGGTAGAGCAGGAGCAAAAGGTTACTGAAGATGCTCGTAGAAGAGCTGAGCAAGACCTTGCTGCTCAGAAATATGTAGTCCATATGCTTCAGGTAACCCCACATATAATCTTGAAATGATCCTAGTTATTTGATTGATTTTCAAGTATACTATAGATCAGAGTTCAGTTCTGAATTGAAAACGTATTTTCGAAATTTTCATTGATGGAATCTTGTGAATTTGTCCCTCGTTTGTATATCATAATGACCAAGAACTACAATTATTTTTATTCTACTAATAATTTGATCAGGAGTCATGACTGTCTATGTTCCCATCTATAAATAAATCTGACCCTGACAATTTTAGCACACTAACACGTGATTTTATTTTGTTAATGGCAATTGATTAGTAAGATCAGGTTCATATACTGCTCTTCCGTAGTTTCACATGCAACTATGTAAAAATATTACAGTTTATTATGTTCTAACATTATGGTTGAGAAATAAAGAAGCAGAACTATTATAAATCAAATATTTTATCTATAAATTTTCTCCTGCTAGTATTCTAATGTGGTGTGGATGAACGTGTGTTTGAACTTCATTACTTCTCATACATTGTTACATAAACTTTTCTACCTCTATGTATGTTTCTATTGTAATAACTACAGCACGTGAATCCGCTGAAGAGCTTTTGAATAATATGGCCACATCTATTTCCAAGAGAAATAATTAAATTGATTTAAGGATCTTGCTCTGTAGACACACTGTATTAAATATCTTACAAGACATGACTGTATCCTTCCCAGTATTTATGCATATGCAGGAAAAGTATGATAAAGCCATGGCTTCGATCAACGAGATGGAAAAGCGTGTTTTGATGGCTGAAAGCATGTTAGAGGCCACCCTTCAATATGAATCTGGCCAATCGAAAGCACTTTCTCCAAGGTGCTAGTTTTTATCTATCACATGTATCAATTGAAAATTGAGAATTGTAGATTGATACATGCAACATTGCATATGTCAGTTTTCTGTTGACTTCAAATTTCATCATGGTTTCTTGAACCCACACCTTCACGTTTCAAAAATACCATATTGTCAATTTTATTGTTGGGAATATCAGTCCTTTTAGGTGTTCCACTGTTCCTGTATTGCTCAGTGCGTTTTGATGTAGGTCATAGAAAGTTTGGCCATGTTGATCTCGTAATTTTTAAGTTTCAACGGTTCATACTATTAGGAACCCCTTTCTCTCAGAAAAATTTCATTAAATTTTTGTAGGGTTGATCGGATACCAAGCCCAAGAGTTGAAATACCACCGCCAAAGTTGCGTCTACTAAATTTCGGACTAGGTTGGCGTGAAAGAAACAAGGTAAAATCTATTTTACCATTCTCTCTCCCCCACTGCACTTACACATGTTTGTAAATATTGTTTCTTAAACATTCAATGGAACAGGGCAAGCCAAGCAACGAAGAGGAAAGCAGGCAAAGTCAGCGTAATGAGCAGAGCG
The DNA here is from genome assembly GCA_025563575.1 of Acacia pycnantha. Lineage (NCBI taxonomy): Eukaryota > Viridiplantae > Streptophyta > Magnoliopsida > Fabales > Fabaceae > Acacia > Acacia pycnantha. Next base: position 79,164 of record JAMWYP010000558.1, on the reverse strand, counting down.
AAAGTCGAACGTTGTAACAACGAGGACACTGTCACTTCCGACAGGGAATTCCATGACTAAGAACAAGATGGATTCATAGCAGTGCCATCTTGGTTGAGTGCATGTGAGTTCACCCTTTTTAAAATTATTATCACTTCTCCCTTTGGTAATCTGGGGGTTAGGTAGGTTGTTTAAGCTGTGGTAACTACCCTTCTGTATCATCTTCAAGATTCATATGGGTATATTAATAATCTATTCTACTCAAGCCATTCGTTCAAATATAAGCAGTTTTAATTAAAACATGGTATGTGAATAAGAGAGAAAATCAATGATTCATTCACCGCTTTCCATGATCAAATTTCTCTCGACCTCCGTAAGCTTTTCTTAATTAATTAGTATGATTTTAATTGACAATTGCGTAGGCCAGGAGAGAGCGTGAAGCTTTTACAAGAGCTGGTTCCGGGTTGCTAGAACCAATTTATCACGATATTATCATTATTTGCAACTGCATTAATTGTGTCCTGAATTTATTATGAACTCATATTTCGGCCAAAAACGAACTAATAGAAATTTGTCAAAAAATAATGCTTTCTTGGCGTTAAAGTGATAATTATTTTAAAAGCTTAAGGGGCAAAAATACTTATGCACTTTTGATAAAGAGTACCTAGCACCATAAACTTTTGGGTCAATGAATTTTTGAAAATGGGACAAAAATATCGTCTATTCAAGAAAAACTGGGTTACTTTCATGTGTGCCCAATATTATTATGAATGGAAAGCATCCCGTAGCAGCCCTTTGCCGCTTTGTGCGCGCCAGAGCCGAGAGGATTAGTCCCATGGCTCTGGTTTGTAGGGATACCTTGATGTTGCATCAAAAAAAAAAAAAAAAATGAAAACTTATGCACTTTTGTCAAAAGAGTACCTAGCACCATAAACTTTTTTTAGGGGTAAAAATGTCAATGAATTTTTGAAAATGGGACAAAAATACTATTTCTACTCATAGAATTAAACTTCGGTTACTTTTTACATGTGGGCCCAATATTATTATTTTTAAATGACATTTGGACCATTAATTGGGAATATTAGAGAAAAGTTAAAGGAGTGATAACTTGATGATTAATTCATTTTAACTTTTCAGATTGATTGGATAGACATTATTTAGATATTATGAGGAACGATGAGATAAACAAAACCCTTTAGGTTGGAGCCTAGGGACATTTTTTTTCTTTTCTTTTCTAAATCTCAACTCTAAAAATGCCTGTAAACTTTTATACATAGGTAAAAATACCACCACCACTGTCATGTATCATAAACGGCCTTTACTTTTTTTCTCGTGGGTCCCACCAATTGTATCAGGCTTAGTGTCGAACTCGTTTCTAGGCCTATTAGCCACGGTACTCAAGCCCATTTGATCGTTCAAATGGAATTTGGATGGTTCAGATTAATTTTTTTTTTATTTGGTGATTTTTAAATGAAAAAAATTATTTTTTAAAAATATATTAGTTAAGAGATTATCTATATTTTAGATATTTTACCTATTAAAAAATTAAATCGGAACCATCGGATCCCATCCGGACCTGGCTCAAATGGGTCGAGCGCCCTACTCGAGAAACGCATTCCCCATTCTTAGAGGTTGGGTTTCTCTCAGCATCTCTTTTCTCATCATTCCTTATAATATCTTAATTATATCCGTCCAATCAATATGAAAAATCAAAATGAGTCATGTTATCAAGTTATCACTCCCTCAACTTTTCTCTCCTCTTCTCAATCAACGATTTAGATGGACTCATAAAGAATGACGAGAAAATGAGATGATGAGAGGATTTGCTTTCCAACATAGACTTTCACTTTATGTTATCTTTAATTAGGCCCTTGAATATAGGAGAATATTTATATTAACTAAGCCACATAATTTAAAATTAATTTTAAATTGAATTTGAAATGATTCTTTTAAATTAATGTTTAGTATTGATTTATTTTAGTTTTTTTTTAATGAAAATCAAAGCGAAAATGAAATTATATATTATGATTTTGTAAAAGATTATATACGAATATAAGGTTGGTAGAAGATGGAAGATAGATTATGGATACCTAGATAGGATGCTTTTGAGAAACATATTATAGATATTAGATAAGATACTTTGTTATAATTCATATAGATCATGCCATATCATATCGATCTATAATGTGCATAGAATTTGTTTTTGCAATTCTTAACTTTTTTATGTTTAATTCATTATGCTTTTAAAGGTGTTAAATTAATTTTTAATTGTTAATTATTAATTTTCTATCTTTAATTAATTTTAATTGATATGATTTTGTAAAATGATTTATATTAAAATAATGACAAGATATGAGGGATGAGGGATAAGATGCTATTAGTAAAATATCATATCTAGATATGATTTGACATGATCAGGGCAATTGGTATTTAACCCTATAGATATTAGATAAGATGCTTTATCTTTTATAATTATATAGAATATAGATATGCCATATCATATAATCTATAATGTGCTTAGAATTTGTTTTTGCAATTCTTAACTTTTTTATGTTTATTCATATGCTGTTCAAAAGTATTAGAATTAATTTTGGTTATTCTAATATTAATTTTCTATCTTTAATTAATTCTTAATTGATATGATTTTGTAAAGATTATATACATATTGAATATAAGACAAATTAAATATGATAGAGAAGATAGATGAGGGATCGATAAGATGCTCTTATAATATCAATATTAATATGATTTACATTATCAAATTATTATTATTAAAAAATAAAAATGTTTATCTTTTATATAATATTAATTGATATTTTAGTAATTTAAAGTAGGTATAATAGAATTATCAATATGATTAAGGGATATACTAAATCATGCATGTTGTATATAAAATTAATTAGTATGCATTAATAATAACTATATAGCCCAAAGTTCAATCAGTCATGCTCAAATCGTAGACGCCTCTTTCGTGATCTCTATTTCCTTACGTTGTTGCTTATCATCATGTTTTCTCAAGAGGACATTCCTTTTATTCCTCTCGCCATTGTTAAAAAAATTTTGCTTAGACTAGATACTAAAACCCTATTCCAATGCTCCTTTGTTTGCAGAGATTGGATTGATCTTATTACTAGTCTCGATTTCATATCCTGCAGCTCAAAACAAACTTTTGGTTCTCAAAATCAAATTCTCCTTATTAAATTTTGTCATTGCATAGAGAACGTGGAAACTTATGGAAGGGACGATATTCATTTTTCATATTGTTGAGTAACCTATTCAGTACATTCAAATAATGATCTATTCCATTTGCTTCACACCATAGAGAATCCTGACATTGATGATTTTAAAGGCACAAAGGTGATAGGCATAAGTAATGGGTTAGTATGTCTTGCCAATGAATTACCTTTCAAATTAATTCTTTGGAACCCAACTATTCGAAAATATGTATGGTTTCCCCTCAAGATGACTTGGGATCAAAGATTATCTATTGTAGGCTTTGGTTTTGATCGGAGCAACAATGACTTCAAAGTTGTTAACATTGTTTATCGTTATCTTGGCCATTTTAAAAGTGATAATGAGTTTGACTCGGTATGGATTTTCTCATATATTACATGGTCATGGAAATGGAAACGTGTCACATATAGTAGTATCCTTCATCACTGTTCCATTTCCTCTCCAAGCGTATTTTTTAATGGTGTGTTGTATTGGATTGCTCGTCATAAAGAAGTTTATTACTTTATACTTACATTTAATCTTACACATGAAGTGTTTGGACAAATATTGTTTCCTAATGACTCACGTCCTTTTGGTAGTTTGAAGTTTATTGTGTCAACGGGAGAATCACTTTTCTTGATACAGGAGACTCATGGTGATGAAATAGATGAAGATGTTGATGGAATAGGCGAAGAAGAGGAGGAGGAGATGATGATATAATAGGTGAAGAAGAGGAGGGAGGAGATGATTATGGAATAGGTGATGAAGAAGAGGAAGAAGTATACTCTTTTACCATTTGGACCTTGAAACAATTTGGTTCATTTGGGAACCAAGAGTCATGGGCAAATACCTTATCAACAAAGACACAAATAGTTTCTAATCGTATAATAGGCGCAAGGAAGAATGGTGACCTCATACTTGAAATGGAAGGTGGGCAAATCTATAAGTATAATCCAATAACTCCAACCCACTCCCTAGTGGGAGCTATGGAAACAGTGTTTTCTTCTCTTATCACACGAAAGCTTATATTTACTTGAGAAGGGGGAAGATGTCCATTCTTATTAAAGTGTTATACTATTTACTTTTATTTAAATTTATAATTTGAATATCTGTATTCTGGATTAATTCTCTTATAAGCTTTTTAATTGTTATTCTTACTTTAATTTAAGTTACTTTTGTCTTACTATTGATAGCTAATCTATCCGTATAATATAAAAATTCTCAAAATTACATACCATTGCTAATAAGTGCTCGTAATTGTTTCCTGTAACTGTTTTTTTAAAATAAATAAAGGCTCAACTTTGTTTTATGGAAACTTATTTGTTTATAAAAAATTGAAAAGAAGTTTATAATATCAAAAACATGGAAACTTATTTGTTCATGAAAAATTGAAAAGAAGTTTATAACATCACAAAAAGCTGACTCAGTGGGTTTATAAATAAATTTGCTTATAGTAAATAAATGCCACATGTGTAATTATTATAAATGCAACCTTATTGAGTCGATTTCCTAAAGTTTATGGTTATTTTTGGAAAGATGCAATTCTGACATTTTGAGAAAACTTGTACCAGTCCAAACAATCTCAAGAATAGTTTCTTTTAAACTGGAGAGTGCATGTTCATATATATTGCTTTCTCCTCGATCAATACACATGATACCATCTGTATTATAATTATAGGTTCTTTAATTATTTGTTGTGTTTTCTCCTCAACACATGTCTGATACCATTCTCAACTAACCCACATTTGTGCTTTATCCTCAACTCACGTCTGATACCATTTATATTAGGTTTTTTTGTATTAGGATCTTTGAGTTAAATAATGTATATTCTTTAAAAAACTTCATGTGATATCTTGGACCAACTTGAATTTTGGAATTTAAACAGATAGCACATACAGGTCCTTGCATAAAATTAGGATTATTTACTTTTTTTAGATTCAAATGAATTTTAAATATGTCTTTACTTAAAGTGGCGAACTGTTTGATATCCTAACTTAATTAATGAATCCTACTTCATTTGCAATATCCAAGCATTCGTCCCACGATTTCAGAGACTGTCTTGAATGGGATTGGACAAAACAAAATTAGTAACCAAATTCAAACACACAAGTCTTTGCATAAAAACTGGGATTATTTACATTTCAGAGACTATCCGTATTGTTTATGCTTCAATTGAAAAAAGTGATTTGAGATAAGAGGCATGAGAAATATATACTCCAATTTTATTATCATACGGTGCTAACCGCAAATATTTTTTCTAGGCCCAAACCATTCAAAAGATAAGGAATCGGATTTGTCTTCAAAAAATGATGTGAGCTTGTACCCAACAAAAAAAGATTCTAATAAGCCCAAATGATGGAATTCCAGCATGCTTGCAAAATCTAATTAGTTGTCCCAGAAACAAAAAAAAAAAAAAAAAAGCAATGGAGGGATCTCTTATAGAAAATTATATTTACAGTAGAGAACCATAATATTTATAATTATTATAAAATATTAAATATTAAAATATGAAATTACCCCTGCCTCACCTCCTACGTCTTGTGATTTCTCTTGAGATAAAACAAACTTGAGAGATAAGCCCATAAATAGCAAAGTGATCAATGTCCAGAGACCAAAGCCAATATCCAAAGGTCACGCTATCAAAATTAATTAGAAGTATACCCATGAATTGTAATTATACCAGGAAGGAGGAAAATTATTTACTAATCAAGTTGTTTTATTGCTGCCGAAGGGTTGGATTACAATTTACAAGAATCGAGGGAATATAGGAGATGGGGAGGTATAGTTATGAGCAATTTAGTCTTTTTAAAATTAAATTTTAATATTTGGTTGTTTTAAATAATTATAATTTTTATAGTTTTTCCATCCGTAATCAATAGCAATTGCAACTAACTTGACTACCGAACATATTGATATCATATATCAATACACCAATGCATTATAATATATTTAGACGGCAAATTATTATATTGAAAAATGATGACCATTTGATCCTCAATACACATCTGATACCATCTACATTATAATTAGGTTCTTTAATTATTTATTGTGTTTTCTCCTCAACACACGTCTGATATCATCCTCAACTCACATTTTTGCTTTATCATCAACTCACGTCTGATACCCATTTATATTAGGTTCTTTTTTATTAAGATCTTTAAGCTAAATAGTGTATATTCTTGTACCTTGTTTGTTGTGATTTCTCTTCAACACGTTTGATAGCATCCTCAACATAAGTATGATACCATTTGTATATGGTTCTTTTGTTTTAGGATCTTTAAACTAAATAGTGTATGTATTTTTGTATCTTGTTTGTTGTGCTTCCTCCTCAATACACGTATGATATAATCCTCAACATATGTTTGTGCTTTCTCCTCAACACATATCTGATATCGTTTTTATTAGATTCTTTTCTATTAAGATCTTTAAGGCTAATGGTGCATGTTCTTGTATCTTGCTTTTTCTCAATGCACGCCTTATTATACCTTTTGTATTTGGTTCTTTTGTACTAGGATCTTTAAGCTAAATAGTACGTGTTCTTGTATCTTGTTTGTTGTGCTTTCTCCTCTACACACGTATGATATCATCATTAACACGTGTCTTATACCATTTGTATATTAGATTCTTTTTACTAGGATCTTTCAGTCGAATAAGACATGTTCTTGTATTTGGTTTGTTGTGCTTTCTCCTCAACACACGTCTGATACCAACATCAACAAACGCCATTGCCTTTTCTTCAATACATGTCTGATACTATATATTTGTATTAGGATCTTTTGTAAAATGTAGGGCTGAATCGCGGCAAGCCAAACTATAAGAAATATGTTAAAAACTCGGTGAAAATTGTAATACCGGATAAATAAAATGACTATTTCTGATAGGTGAATATGTGTATCAATTTCTGTGTTATATTTATTGTTTTTATGAGGGAAAAATCCCTTAGAAATTGGGGAAAAAGATTATGGGGTCAAAATGACCGAAATACCCCTGGGATGCATAAATAGCCTAAGAAAATTATGAAAAATCCTAGGAGGCAGTAAAATAATTATTAAAATTAAGAGAGTATATTGTCTCTAATTTTGGTAATTTAATAAAATATAACCTTGGAAAAATAATGAAGGATAAGTCAAAAGTATTATAATGATCGAAATGTCCCGTAAATTCTAAAATAATGCAAGAGGCATAAAAGACTAATGTCAGTGCAAAAGTTGTCAGGTCATGAGTTATTCTAATTAAGAAAATTATCAAAAATTAGTGGGTAATTAATTAAGTAATTATTGGCTAATTATTTGAGCTTAAATAAAGGAAAATTCAAAGATAATTATGTAAAACCCTATAAATAGTGGTTTATGGCTAGAATCAGCATAAAATATATTTTCTAATTAATTGGAAAATATGAAGAAAAATTGGTAAGATTAAGTAATTTTAAGCCTAAATACAAGAATGGACCAATAGGAAAATTTTGTAAAAGTTTATATAAAATAATTATTAAATAATTATTTTATATATTATTAAATAAATAAATAATTAATTAAAACGAAAATTAATAAAATGATAATAAAAAGGACAAAAAAATCTTAAGAGGATAAGATGATAGGATTTTGTAATATAAAATATTATATGAAAAGCAAACAGGATAAATGACCACCGATAGAAGTTAAATCCTATCTAGAAAACCATGAACAAGATTTCTAAAGTCGAGAAGAATATTAATGAGTGAATTTTTATCTCGAGACTGGACTATTTGTAAGTCATTTAGTGATCGATGGAATACTTAAGTAATAAGACGAAATAGGGTAATCTGTGAAAGAGGCGGATAGTCACAAGTTGGAATTTGAAGAAAATAAATTATAACTCAACATCGGGAATTAGTTGAGAATTTCTGGACATATTTAGAATCAAGTGAATTTTTGTCCGAGGTTGACGATTCGGAAGTTTCTTTCAAACAAGCACGTTTTCGAGAATCTTCTAGAGGCCGGAGAGGACTGGAAGGGATAAAAATTTAGTTAACCCATACATTTCTAATGAGTAAGAAAATGTCTTCAAAGTTGTGATTCTCGAATTTTTGAGATTTTCCGAAATTACGCGATTCGGACACCGATCAGAACTTTATCGGTACAAGATCATAAAGCAAAAGCATCACATCACATTAATTGGTGTGACAATCTACCAACCAAGGGGGCGGTTTTGGGGCTTTTGGAGGGCCAAGATGAAGCCTTTCAAAAAGTGCGATCCAACGGTCCGTAATCCGTCTGATAAAGTGTGAATAGTACACAGATTTTCCCTATAAATAGCAAGCCCCTCCCTTTGCATTCTTCACACCAAAAATCACTTCTCTAGTTGAAATTTCCTAGAGAGAAGAGAGAAGGAAGAGCTCTGGAGAGGGAAGGAGTCCGGGAAATTTTGCAGCGAAGCTCTGGGTAATTTTTCCGGTCTTTAGTCTTTCGGTAGTTTTAGTAGGAATGCTAGATAGATCTTTAGTTTTATTTTAAGTATGAATTTGAAAATCATGGTGGGCTCGAAGATATGACAAAATTTTGGAAAGTCGGAGTCAAAGTAGCGAAGAGCTGGCGAAATTACTGCGATTAGGGAATAGGGGCAAAATGATAATTTTTACCTAAAATGCCCGTTATAATGTCAAATATTGATAATGGTGATATTATAATTATAGGATATCCGTAATCTTGATCTCTTTGTCGTTCACGTTGTCCGACGTCATTGCCACGACCCATTGCTTTAAAATCAAAACGTGCGGAAGTACCGTATATTGTCAACGAAGGTACGTTCGCGTCTTTGTAACACTAGCTCTGATGATTGTTGAATGCATATATGTGATGATATGTTGTGTGAATAGTTTTGGTGCCGAAGGCAAGGCTAGTCTATGTGGGTGCGCCATTTAGTCGCCGTAAAGTCGGTGAGGCCCATGATAGACACTTACACCGGCCATTCTATTCAAGTGCTATATGCACCGTGTCTATGGAACCGTACTTAGATGCACCGTATCTATGGAACCGTACTTAGATGCACTGTGTCTATGGAACCGTACTTAGATGCACTGTGATCAAGGAATCGTACTTGGATCACTATTACAGTTTTTACGGGTTATTGTTATGATAATTCTGTATTGTTTTCCTATATGGATCATTGATGGGATGTTACAAAAATATAATAATTAAAATGAAGTTTGTGTAATATTTATTAAAAATTGGAGGGATGAAAATGAAATATCATATATATATATATATATGGGAAATTTGTATAACATTTTTTTAATTTTAAGAGAGGTTTATATATATATTTTCAAAATAAAAGAAGATTTATATAACTTAGATAAAATATAGGGGTGGTTAATGTATTTTAGTTTAAATGCTAATAAGTTTTTGTAAAAGTATGAACATTTTAACAAGTATCATGCTACAAAACCTTTTTAAAATTTAAAGCCATCATGTTTATTTTTTCAGCGTCAACATTGTTTTAGATTCTTAATTTAGTAAATATAACAATTTACGTGGAAATAACTCGCCAAGTTAAAAATCAGGAGTAATGAACTATATAATTCGCGACCTAAATCGGTACAACACACGCACAGTATGGTGACATGGATTGATAACTGTGTTGTGATTAATAATATATAGTCACATGTTGGATCAATGAAACAGTGGCTTAGAGTTTTTTTTTTTTTTTGTCAAAACATTGGTTTAGAGTGTGTTTGATTTAGGGGAGAGAGTGGTAGGAAAGGGAAGGGAGACTAATGTTTTGAGTTAATATTAGCCTAAAATATTAATTAGTTCTTTTTCCTTCTCTTCAAACCAAATACACCTTAGAGTTGGAGATCAAGAAAAGAAAAAGAAGAGGTTCCAATTTAACGATAAAGTTTCGGTGACCCAGGCCGACACGGCGTAAGATCACATTGCATGCTGCTTCTTGCGAGTACAATCCCATTTATCTCTACCCAACGGTTAAGATTTTGTCTCTCTGTAGATGATTAGCTCGACCCATTGACTACGCTTCTTATTCCTTAAAACAAGCAACAATTCCCCGCGCTTTGCGCATTGCAACATCTACCACATTTAAAAACAAATGATACCTTTTAATTCATCAATTTACTCTCTTCAATTTTATCTTGCAATCATATATATATCTTGCAACATTTTGTGAAATTATGAACTTCTTAACTCACTAACTCATGAACCAATATGTGCAGCTCTAAGATAATTTATAAAAGAAAGGTTTTATAAAATAAGTGATACTCCTCTGGTCATAATTATGAAACTAAGTTGATTTTTTTAGAGAAATTAAGGAAGCTAATTAAATTACTTTTGAGTACTTATATTTTTATTTTTTTTCTCTAAATTAATTAATTTGACTAATAAACTAATATATAATATAAAGATACATAAAATATTATATGATTATATTACATATTTAACTTCCTTAATCTCTCTAAAAAATGTCAACCCGGTTTTATAATTAAGACCCGAAGTAGTACCATTTACAAAATACATATCGCATATCGACGTTGAAGTAGTTTGATCATCTTTTTGCACCATATGTATTTCAATAAAATTGTTAAAGTAAAACTTTCAGTGTTATCATTTACCATACCTTTATAATTCATCATGCAACTATGCACCTTGTTACTCCAATAATTTTACTATTACCAAGTATGTACTAAATTATACTCAAGAACGAAATCCGCGCGCTACGTGGTGCAATAATTCGGAAAAATTACAGGGTATCATCTACTTAAACTCATCCAAATTATTAAGTAATTGAATAAAAAACAAAGCATAGTAAAAGAAAAGAACTACATTTCAAAATTGGCCAACCAAAAATGTAAGTTGTCTCTTTATCCAAAAACATAACATGCACTACAACAACATCAATAGTTGTAAGCTTTCACGTTTGGCAACGTATGTAGAAGCTCAAAAGCAACAACAAAATAATATCAACATGCTAGCCATTGGATTACATAAACATTCATATATATAAAATGAATATCCAATATCTCAATTATCTCTCTAAACATTTCTAAAAATTTCCTTGTAAATGACATTGGTAGTAGTACATTTTCCCTAGTTTTCCCATCTTGTATAAGAATCTTCAAACCTGCAATATTGTTATGATCAATGAAAGAATTTTTATACCTGGCAAAGCTTCTCAAATGTTGCATTGGCATACTTTAACTGTACCATTTAACTTCCATCTCAATAATCTATACCAAAGAAGCTACAAAAGAATTCTTTAGGCTGGTCAATAAGAGGATATTAGCACATTTGAGAACTCTTTTTAAACCTCAGAATAAGAGAGTTAATCAATTAGGAAGAACTCACCTTCAAAAAATTTTTCTAAGCTTTCTGTCTTCTTCAAGAGTTGATAATAATGAGGCTTGCAGTGTAAAACACCCTCAAAGGAACAATAATTACTCAGCTGCACAGACCCAAAAGGTAATGAGGATATAGCAACACAATCAAGCAATCCAAAAGAATCATCTAATCTAAGACACACAATCTTCCCGCATTTCCAAATATTCTAAAAAGAATCAAAAATTCGCCCGAGAGTTAAACCATAAAGAGCTTCGCTTACTCCACTCTAAGACGTGAATGAATCATATTGCATATTCTAACCTTTTGTATCCATAAGAAAAAAAAACAGCACTCAAAGGGCAATTCTATAAGTTACCATCATACAAATCATCATATAGCGGTTTAACGGAAGCAAAAAGAGAGGGAAGCACCTATAACACAGCACCAAATTGGGAAGAAAAAGATGTTTGCTTTCTAATGAACACAAGATTGAAGATGTTCATGAATTACAGAAAACACTGAAATCTAAATCCCAGAAGCAATATATTATACATATACCTTGAGGGTTCCATTGCAATAGTGACATCTGAAGCAAAATCTGTGGTACATTTTGTTGTCAGCAATAAGCTGATCAACCAAAGAAACTGTCTTCTCACAGGCCTAACATTTCTGGGTGGTACCTGCAAATGTTGCCATCTCAAAATTCTGACTTGGAGGATTCAAGTGAAATGGGCAAGAAGAATATTCAAGTGCCGCACAATGTTTGTTTCAAAAACCTTTCAACAACCAAATCCATTGTAGTGCAAATCAATAAAGGCTAAAATGAAAGCTCATCAGAATAACTGAGGGTAGAACATAAATGTACTTTACTCGAAATGAATAAGATTCCAAGAGAACATTTTTAGAAATAAACCGGACCAGTGGGAACGTTCTCTGTGCTCATTGGCAGTGGTTGAGCTAACAACTCTTGCATTGGTACCATTTTGTAGGACATCCCAGACTTTAGTCATATTGTTCACATGACCCTCAACCAATCCTGGTACATGCTTTATTCCTTCACCTGCTTGCCTTGTTTCAAACCTGCAAATTAATCACATTTCAGTTAACAAATCATTATAGTTAGTACATAAAACCTAGAAGCGTGATCTGGGATTTAATTTCAGTTCAAATATCTTTTCTAGTATGGGATTGGGAAAAAACATTCCAAAGGGTTCTTGTACTTTTAAGCCCATTTTTTTGTGGATATTCCTAGTTGCGTCCTTGAAACCAACCAATCTCTAATTTGCTCATTGTACACTTATAAGACACTCACAGAATGTTATTTTAAAATGGCACGTCCAATTACTGTAAAAAATTAATGTAGAATAAGTTTAAAGATTGCTTGAACTACTTATTCATAATTACGGTCCATATCAGCACTCCTGCTTCTTGAGCCATATTGGTACTCATCAGCGCTTGGACTTCTTCCTCTGTATTCATCAGCGCTTGGACTTCTTCCTATACATTCCGCCTGCTGGGGTGTTTCGAAACCTGGTAACCCATTTATGACAGTCACATATCTCCTCAAATATGAGAAACCCACATATACTTAGATCTTAAACATAATAGACCCTGTGATTCTAGGCTTGTAATTTGAAAACCAAAAGTTCCAATGGAAAACCAATGGATCTTCTAAACTAAAAGAAAATAAAATGCCTGATCTAGCAGCAAAATAATCAAGCAACATATCAAAATTAATTAGTGAGAGCAGACTTACGTATCTTTGTTAGCAGTAGCTTTCTGTCTAACTTCTATTATGTTTTCTTTATCATTCACAAGGAGGACAAGACTCTGAGATTTCCTCCTAACATTGTTACCTTGGTTTTTTCCGCTGGAATCAATATATTGAAAATCAGACAAAGTCTGTTGACAATTTCACATACCACCATATCAAGTTGCATGAAATTTACAAATCACTCCAAAAGAAACACTGAGCATCTGCATGACAATTAAAGAACAGTATGTAACTTCAAGTGGAAGCCAGGAAAGCGAAATTACAGATATTTGATAGGCATGTTCTTGGATCTCATCTATAACTCGTTCTGACCCATGAGCCACCAGATATTCTAAGACTGTCAAGGCCTGTTAATCATAGCATTAACATCAAAATGTTTCAACACACTATCAAAACATTTTGAAAGCAACAAATTGTATAAAAGAAAATGTCCTTGGAATGTATTAACCCTATTCACCACAACAAATTAAAGAACCTAAATATGTCAAAACATTTGTTCTCAATTTCTTTATTATAAATAACTCTATCTGGAATTTATTAATAATTTTTTATAGCAAAATCATTTATTATCTTATGCATGGATATAATTTATTACTTATCAACTATAAGTCAATAAATAGTCAAATTATCATACTAATTTTTTTCATCCATATTTCCATATTTTTCTGGCGATATAAAAAATGTAGAGTGTCTTTGCATAGCAGTAGTGTACAGTTATGGTTTTGGGAAAGGAATTGGATAAGCAGCAAGCATTCATTAAAAAAACAGAAGTTCAGTGGAAACCTTGTAGACATGCCGCTATAATTAAATCTACTTCCAATTAAAATAACGATCTGTTCACAAAATTATAATTAGATCATGTTGGTTACAGTAACATAGAATACACGCAAGTGTAGATTAGCTTTGATGGTTCACCAATGCTATTGAGCTTCAGGACCATTAGAAACCTCAGATAATTGGACAATGACCAAGGACCCTAGAGTATATATTGGTAAGAAGAAAGTTGTAGAGATTACATCTCAATTACATGTTGACATGAAAATTCTAAGCAGGCATCTGCTTAGAATTCCCTGCCAAAGAAAAATAAAAATTGGGCTAGAAAAATGAACAGAATGACAAAGTAAAATGAAGTGTAAAGTAACACATAAAGCCCAGGGAAGCTCAGTGGCGTCCACTGACAAAGAAGAAGAGAATGAACACACCATAGAGAATGAGGATTTCAATAAGGACACTAAGGCTATCCCGACTCCCACCAATGAAGCAACATAATGGTACTTTACATTTGAAACAAAATGAAGTTACTAAAGTATTAGCATGCCGTTTAAAATATGAACATAAGTACCAACCATTTGAAAGAAAAGAAGTTGGTAGGTTATACTCAAGTACACTTAAGCACCCAATGGTGGGACAATGTGTATTATAAGACCTTAAAATATGGACCAATGCAAAAAATAAACTTGCTTATATATCACATGATAAGACAATAAATTTGGGAATCCAATGGCAGAAATATACGAGTACATATTATCTGGTTAGTCAAGGATGATGCAACAATACTCTAGTTTGAAGATGCTTAAACTTTACCCTTTTCTGAAAATTTAAAAAGTCAAATATGAACTATTATTACATTTCTTATTAAGTTCATTTCAATATCTAATGGACACTGTACAAATTTTGCTACCGGAAATGAAGTTTCCTATTAAACTCATACAAAAATATTTAAGTTCACTTCGCAATACCATTATGTCCATCAATGCTCTACTATGTAGTATACAGTGAGGCAACATAACCAAGGGAAATCTTTCATTCAAAACACTGAGTCTGGAGATCAAAAAGATTTTGGGAGCAGGCAGATATCCCCTAGATACTACATGCTGAAAAGAGTATTGTCATTACTCCTAAGTATACCTATAACAAAGAACCTACCTAATTCGTACCAAATGCACAGGAAAAAAATTAGAAAAGCAGCAACTGCCACACACGTCACTTCTCAATTAAAAAAAGGTTTTGTAAGTGTATGTTGAACTCAATTTGTGGAAGATCAGAACTCACCTTGTCAGGAACCTTCTTTTTTCATGGGAAATGCAGAAGTAATGACTTCAGAGGGCCCTTGTATGACATGTTACCATGATGAATTGGTCAACATAGCATGTTAATTTTCCTTGGTTAAGTCTGAGAAAACAGATAAAAACATGTAAGAAACATGGAGTGAGATAACTGTGAGGTTAACCCAATATCTTGCACTGTGACATGTTACCATGATGAACTTAATAAACACTTACATGATAACCCATTCAAGTGAAATTTAATATTAGTAAACCTTATCTTTACTAATTGCCAATACGTAAAGATAGTATTTACTGCTCCTTATACACATTAAAAAATTCAATTAATAACCATGCAATCAGTGCAGTACAACCTTTGGTCATGAAAGCAAAGTAAAGCCAAAACCCAAAAAAAGCCAAAGGCAAAACAAAAGCCAATTACTGCCCCAAATAGTATTTCCTGACTGTAAACAAACCTTATTCCAACATGAATGCAATCTGAAATGACAATTAATCATTCTCTCATAACCATATATCACTTGTGCTTAACCTCTTTGATTTTGATTGAACATGGGAATAAACAAAAGCCAAAACCCAAAAAGTAATATCAATACTATTAAGTCGGTACTCAGCAGTTGTCCACTCAACATCCAGAATACATAAAAGAAGCATGATTTAGAAATGAAACTGGGAATATACATAATTCTTCATGCAAAACCATATAAAAGCTTTATGAGAAGAAATGCAGTGATAAACTAAACATGAAGAAAAATAATTTCAGTTTTATACTACTAAAGCCACAACTTCTTACAAAGATTTGAAGCCAAACCATAAAGAAGCATATCTGGTTGTGGCTGTGGTGTTGAAGTCTCCATAGCTGATGGTAAAGTCTCTACCTCTAAATAGATGTCTCGCTCTCCTACGCACAATGTAAACAACAGAATGCCTTCTATTATACCAAGTGCAGGGTGGAGCAAATGTAGACAGCAAATCTCTTGACAGTGGGCAATAAATTACCTGTTGTGAACGACACAATGGCCCCACTCCCACGCATGCCTTTGGTTTTATGATGATACGGAGCTGGATATGTTTCAATAAACAAATTTAAGGTTTTCTGCAAATTTCCTTACAACACATTAAGGCATAGTTAAAAGACCAAAAAATAGTTGAGAATAACCTGTGCAATTTGGTTTATCTTCTCAGCAAAAATGATTGTACAATTATCAAATTAATGATTCAAACACAGACGCAGTCGAGGATTCTTTGGGGGAGGAGATGAGAGTTCAAGTGAGATGCTATGAACCTTTTGGCTCTGTGGGAATCGAAATCTTTCCTTCTAAACTCAATCTGACGAGAATGCGATGAAGATGGAAAATGACGACGACGATAATTGATGCATCATTTATGGCCTATAATTGATAGACGGATCAGATTTTGAACATTTAAGCTAACTGAAGATCAGAGGTTAAGTAGCTCATAGATCCATTTTTGGTGAGAAATAGCATGAGTTACAACATAATACCTTCAGTGGAGGCCGAATAATGGGTTGGTAGTAAATCACTCTTCTTCCCATCACGTTCGCATCTTCATTCAAAACTGGGCTTCTCACTCTCAACCTCTCTTCCCTCCCGATCTTCGACCCCGGTTGGTAGTAAATCATTCTTCTTCCCATCACGTTCGCATCTTCGTTCAAAACTGGGCTTCTCACTCTTAACCTCTCTTCCCTCCCGATCTTCGACCCCGCTTGGATGGCGTGATATTCGGGTTCGCTTAGATGGCAAAAACAGGCGGAAGCATAAATCTTAGAAGGTTTCAATAATTTGAACCTGTGCTAGAGGAAGAAGGAAATCGAAGAACATTTCTGCAAATTTGAAGGCATAGGTGAGAAAGTGAAATAAAAGGAGGAGAGAGATGAGGAAAAAAAAAAGATCCACAAAGCCAAATGCGTTTAAGCAAAAAAAACAAAGGCAAATGCATGAAATAAACAAAAAAGTTCCATCATGAGTTGTTGAGCGTTGACAGACCCGATCAATCAGTGGAGTTTTAAATTTCAAAATCGAAATTGGAAGCAAAATAAAGGCACTATCCCGCGCCCAGATACCTATTTCCTACCAACACCACTTGCAGGCCACGTCTCATTCTGTTTCTTCTTTCTTTGTTTGGCACGGAGCCCGAAAAAACAATGGCTTGCAATATGAAGCCGACACTGTTTAAATAAATAGTATTTTGTGAGTGAGTGAATAGTTGATGGCTCAATGCTATTACTATTAAGTGTATATTGATGATGATGATGATGATGATGATTTTCCTTCAAACTCGTGTTATAGAAACCTAATTTAATGATATCCAAAAACAAAGCCTAATTTAAAATTGAGGTAAATTATGAATTAATTTTAAAATTTGAGCATAACATATATTAACAAATAAATATAGTTCACAGAGCTTCACTAGATAAAAGATAATTTATTATTATCTTGCAAAGAGGGAATATAGGAGAAATAATCGCAACTAACTTGAACATATTGATATCATATATCAATGCATTATAATATAAAATTTAGACAGCAAATTATTATAATGAAAAATTATGACCATTGATACTTTTTTCAGATTTTATACATATTACATAAGGGGACCCACGTTTAGATGTATAATTAATTCTATATCTATGAATAACATATATTGATTCTTTAAATAATACTACTTGAATAAAACTATGCATTTGATCCTAATATATATTAACTCAGTCTTCCGCAGTGATACAATTTTTTTTATAAAAAAATTAGATTTACATATGTGTACATGAAGATGTCAATCATTTCAAAACTTTGTATTGGATGTATTTTTGCGCCATTTTAGAGGTACTAACAAACTTTTTAATCCTGGAAAAAAATCACAATCCTCCAGAATATTTGACTCATCTGGATGAATAATAATAAATCTATCTAATCAGTGTCAATAGCACACATCCATATAACTAAAACTAGCTTCTCTCATCATCTCACTTTTTCATCTGGATGTATTGGCTGTTGATTGAAAAAATAAGAGAAAAGTTGAAGGAGGGATTGATACATAACTTTTTGTAATATTTTAGATTGATTTGATGGACATGATTTAGAAATTATGAGAAAAACCAAATCACACTTACGACTACCCTAAAAATAAAAAGCCCTAACATGAAAAAAGAAGTCTGAAACAATGAAAATAGCTAGTAGTATTACAAAGGCGCTAAGCGGTCTCATTGAAAAATAACACAAATTGAAATTTAAAAAGTAGATTTATTGGGAGAGCCAAAAACACTCAATAAATGAAAGATAGTAAACAGAAACATGAGATAATGAAAAGCCTTAGAGAGCTTAAGCACTTGAATGTAATAGTTGACGGCGTAAATCCATGTAAGTGTAAAAAACCAATCGATTTTTGGCTCCTGTTTTATGAAGATTGGCATATTTGCAATAATACCTGAGATGATTGAGTTTGCAAAACCCAATCATTTGTCCCAAAAACAAAAACAGCCAATTGGTGGACTTCTTCTTGGTTAGAATAGGTTCAACACACTTGCTATGATTACAAAGCTTACAGTCCAAGAGTTCAGGATTGCACCACTCTTTTGGTGCTCGACTGTGCATAAGGTCCTTCTTCTTATCTATGAAACTACTGATCTCTGAGAACTTGGTCAGCAAATCGTACTCAACCTTGTATTTCTCCTTGCAACCCTTGCAACGAACGTCACCGATGATTACCGTAATATTTCGGGACAATAACTCCTCCCTGCTAAAAATTTTAGCCCGAGTTGGTTTAGCCCACGGATATGGTGACTCTATGGCTGTCTCCTTGCACTTTTTACGCACACGACTACTAGTACCAGACGGACCAGCTTGGCCTTCCGGTGGTGGTGAAGGAGTCGCTTCTGGTGTTTGCGTAAAATCTGTTGGTGGTACGAGTGAATTCTGTTCGACTGATTGTGGCTGTGTAGAAGAGTGGGGTGGTGTTTCTGGGAGGCTGCAGGTTGCTTGGTGAAACAATGGAAAAGGAAAGTCGTACGGTGGGTGTGGTGACTGGTGCAACAATGGCAATGATGAGGAAGAAGGAGGCATTATTTGTAAAGAGAAGGATGGGGAGGTGATTTGGGCAATGGCGGCTGTGGCTCTGGTAGTGGAGGAGGCTGATAAGTAGAACCCGTAGAGAGAGACAATCGAAGTAATTCTTCATGTTCTGAAGATGGAAGTTCTTCGTTCATGGTTGAGACAATAGGGTGGCAAATATGAAAGGGCTAGCTAGGTCAACAGAGACCCTCGTCAAATAAATAGAAGTAGGGATGCATATGGACCAAACAGAAGACCGCGTTTGGGGGCGGGTGTGGAGGAGATAGAAAATAGTTTGGCGGGGAAATTTGAGAAGGCGGACTTATTAAAATATTTGGATGAAAGTTTAAAAAAAAATAAAAAGGAAAAATAGGACTTGATTCAAGCTTATGAGTGTAAATAAAAATATATTATAACAATTCAGTTTTTATTAAGAGGTGATGTAAGTATCATGAAATATTAGCGTAATAATATAACACATTCAAAATTATCAATTCCAATAATATTGATATAGATGGATTCTATCGTTCGAAAATATCAAATTTGGCTGAAATTATTTTTAAAACATTCTAATCCAATCTGGTAAATAATTTTATGTGAAAGAAATTAAAACTAGTACTAAACGATGAAATCAAAAGATCGTAACAGTGATTTCTTATATATATAAATAAATATGATCAAATCAAACATAAGATAGTATTTAAACTAAACTAAATTAAATTAAACACTACTAATAATATTTTTTTATTAAAAGAAATTCTAAATTTTGGTGGCAAGTGTAGAAAGGGAGACAATGTACCTTTATTTTTTATATACAATAAATATAAAGATAATAAATTCTTATGTTAAAATCATGTGATATCTCATACTAACTTAGATTTTCGGAATTCAAACAGAATAGCACGGGATTAGCTACTGTCCTCGGCTCTTACTGTTTTCTTCCTGTCTTCTTCCTCTCTAATTCTCCATTATTCATCTCAAGATTTGAATTCAAATCTAAGCGGTTTAGATCTAATATTTTAAAAAATATATTAAATTTTTTAAAAAAAATTAGATTTTAGTTATGATAATTCAAATCTGCAATGAAAATATTTAAAAAGAATATTTTGATAAAACATTAAATATAAACTACTCAAATTTCAATAAAATCTAAACAGTCTATAAAGAGAAGCTCCTTGGAGAAACTGAGTCCCGGTTTCAGAGACTTGAATTGGACTTAAACAGAACAAAACAAAATCAGCAACCAAATTCAAACTCCGATACAAAAGCATTAAGACGATACTATTTTCTGTGAGCATCAAGTCTCCCCAGCTACCGGGACAATACCCACGGATGCATCAACTTTCCTACCTCGTTAGCGCTTTTCATGATCCAAATTCGCTAATTAAAATTTAAAATCACTACCTAATCCACATTAAAAATCAACCACAATATTCTACTTAAATTTCTTTTTCTACAACAAGATATTATTAATTTCATTTCCTAATCTCAGCTGTACGAGAGGGTGTTGCAGGTACTGGCCAGAATTGTGCGTTCTTCACCTTCGATACACTTGCCAATACACTCAGTGGAGTCACATCTCCAACTATTGTCACCTTTTTCGCTGCAAAATCTATGTTAAATGATGTTACTCCTGCCAAAATCGTCACAGAATAAATGAATCTTTAGTTATCACTGATTTTTTTTTTTTTTTAAATTTAGCTATCTCCATTAATAATAATTAAAAAAATGGTATCTAAACATATTTAGACACGCACACCCATATATCTCTACACACACACATATATATATATATCTACACATATATATTGACACACACAAACACAGATATACATACATATATACACAAACACACATATATATAAATGCTTCTAATAATAAGTATAAATAAGGGTATTGTAGAAAAAAATTGACAAAAGTTAAAACTTACTTTTATAATTAGAACTAAAATCAACTTTAAAATGTGTTCCTATAATTAAGATAGGAGGTAGGATAACATTAACTAACTTAATGAACTTCCTTGAACTTTCCAAAATAAATAAATATGTGCAAAAATAAGAGAAGCTGAATGACGAGCTGACCTTCCATTCTGGAGAGATGTTTCCTGAGTTTTCCTTCACAGCCTCTGCAGTGCAGAGAAACCCTCAATACCACTACCTGCAAAAAGAAAAAGATCCATACACACACATCTATATATGCAACAATTGAGAATTCTAAACACAAAGCATCCATTTTAGAGATAACTAACCTGGTCTGAGGTTGAGCTAGAAGACGTAGAGGGTTTAGAAGTATGGTTGGTTTCATCTTGATGAACAGATAGAGCCTTCTGGTTGTTATCATCAAACGGAGTCAAGGCTAAAACTGGGTCATGCTTGGACAAGCCATCCAGTACGGAAGTCTCAGTGAGTAAATATCTAGAAGAACCTGAAGGAGTGATCAAATCAACAGGAGGAGGTGGCCTAACCCAGCTTCTTCGAAGAATGCTTTCAATTGGCTTTGAAGAGTAAGTGTTTGTGATATGTTCAGTGAGCCTTCCTGCAGCACTTTTCTTCCTCTGATCATGATGACCCTTCCTTGAGTTCCTGATCTTGTTGCTCTCGTCCCTTGGCTTTGAACATGAGTTTTTCTTGGCCTTTTGGTGTTGCTCCTGAGGTTTTGGATCTTTTGGTGGCACAGGTGAAGAAGAAGGAGAAGCACATGGTGCTCTTCTTGAATCACTGATTATGGGGTTGTGGCGATCGATGGCTCGGCCACCAAGTTGAACAGATTTAGCAGAGGAAGAGGAAGAAGATGAGGCTTCATCCATACTAACACATATGGCTGTTGAGGCTTGTGAAGCGCAGAAAATTTCTATGCCTTTCATCTTTGGATATTGATAACCAAGAAGAATTGGTTAAACTATACAGAATTGGCACAAAACAGAGAGGAAGATATAGAGACTAGAGATCAAAGCAAAAGTTGGCACCGATCGCCTTTAAACTTCAGTTCCTTGGGGCTATCTGAGGTGAGCTAAAGTAAGAGTTGGGTTCGAATGAAATATTGTGGGTAGGAAAGGTTTAAACTTTATCTACTGTTCTACGATTATGGATGAAAGAATCAAAGGGTACCATCCTAAGACTTCAATTCAAATTAGTTCGTATGTATGTGGTAATATCCTGTACCACCTAAGACAGTAGTGGCACATTCGTACTTCTGTGGGGACGCCACTCACAAATAAATAGAGTAACCAAACCAGTACAGACCCTGCTGCTTAATTTTAAGGGTGTTTCTATGGTGTCATAAAGTCAGAGGATTACTGTTCTGTTATAGTTTCGATTCACAAGTTCACTGTGCCTCAGAAGCATGTCTTTTCCCTTTGAAATGATGTTGTCCTAAACTTTTGAAACTACCTTGTTATTATAATATATATATATGCATTATTTACTTCCAAGTGAAGCGAAGAGGGTAACTAATAAAGCACTCTGAAAGTGCGTGTGCTCTGTGAACCTGCTGTTATGTTGGGCATGCCCTGCAGGTTTTAAGTCGGACCAAGCACTTGAGATCTATCTTTCTGTAAATTTCTGTAAAGACAGAGGCTACTTGTTCAGATTAAGACATTAAATCAAACATTTTAAGTGCATTCTGATGCTAATGGACGTTAGTGATTAAACAAAGTTATTTGAAAAGATCACTAACGAAAGTAAGTATTATTTTCTCGTTACTTTGAATTGAGCAATTAGAAATCTAACTCATCGTCTGAATTTTAAAAACGGGATTTGAAGTTGGGAATTATGCTTTATTTGTTTTTGCAAGCCTTTTTTCTCAAAGCACAGAGAAACTAAAAGGCATCAAACTAGCACAAACGTTCGATCCAGGATGCACATGAACAGTGAAAGAAAGAAAGAAAGAAAGAAAGGATTGTAAAAACTAAAAAGAGAACGGAAAGGCAATATGAATGAGATTCGAAGGGAACAAATGCTGCCAGATAACAAACCATTTCGAATTTTGCTTTGCTGTGGAAGGATGAGACGCAAAGCCACTTTCTTCATCTCTTCCATTAACAAAAGATAAAGTCATCTTCAAAATTTGCGGAATCAGATGCTTCCATGGCTTTCCTCCTTCCTTCCCATGCCTACCCCATTTTCATTTTTAAGACTTAAGTTCATGGCCCCAGGCCAGCCTTTTCCTGTTTTCTTGATGTATTTGTCGCCTCCC
This sequence comes from Acacia pycnantha, assembly GCA_025563575.1. NCBI lineage: Eukaryota > Viridiplantae > Streptophyta > Magnoliopsida > Fabales > Fabaceae > Acacia > Acacia pycnantha. The sequence goes on along the minus strand of JAMWYP010000558.1, from coordinate 55,568 downwards.
TCTTAAGCCTCTTTCACCAGATACTCTGTTTTTATTTTTCTTGAGTTTAGGCCTTGTTTGAGACATGTAACAACTGCCAGAAAAGAAACATTAGAAAGTACTAGCATATTTTGATATGATTTTCACCATCGCTGCTACTTGATTATGATCCAAGAAAATAAATAGTCTTATCGAGTTAATCATGGGTAAATCTAACAACATCCTTTTAAAAACTAGAAAGGAATAATTTGATTTTTCAGATTTTCCAACACGCAGATAGGGCTGTGACTTGTGAGTGATTCCTATAGAGTTGTGAGGCATGGTCCCAGAGAACAAAGTGGGTGTGATCCTGATCACCCATCAGAACCGAAAGCATAAAGAAAGAAATACAAGGGCATCTCTCTTGGGTTCACAAAAAGTTGCCTGCTTCTATATAATACTTTTTCCGGTCCTAATTATAAGAACATTTTTGTAGTACAAATTACACTACAAAAGTGTTCTTATAATTAGGATCGGATGTAGTATCACATTATTTTCTTCTTCCAAAGGGGGAAGCCAAATTCATTAAATAGAATAAGGTCTTACATACCAATCCTATCATCATTAACCGTACTGGTCATTTGATTTGGTTAGATTCAAACATTATTGAACTTAATTGAGGATAGCTCTTCAAAATATGTTTTCTACCATCACATTAGCTTCGAGCTCAAATCATCATAAGTTTCAACGGTCAAAACCCTTTCCATTAAGACCATGGCCATTAAGAGAATTGTGGGTCGTTTGAATTTGCAATACGGCAATGATGAGGGTCTGTCTTTTTGGGTAAACTCAAGCCGTAATGGTAACTGGGCCTGTACAGACATCCAAGAAGTGTGGGCTTAAAGGCTACAATTAAATCGAACCCAACTCATTTGACAACAAGGGCCGAGTCTGATACTTGCACAAACTAATAAAACTTGTTTGATTGTGGGCACACTCAATAAGTTGTGAACATGAGTTAAAAGAATCCACAATCTGACCAGCATCGACTATACTTTAACTAAAATAGAATATACTTTTGTACCCAAGTAAAAATTGGAACATACTCGTATCTATTACATATGATGAATACTGAGACTACCAGCAACCCGCAAATATCAATTTTAATTTCTTTCAACTGACTAATCACATCACGATTTCTATGGAATACTTTCATTCAGGCCATACCATACTAAAACATCTAACCCATACATTAGACAAGAAAAGTGCGAGCCAAAAAATATTGTCAAAAATTTAACATAATAAGTCAAGCGGGGGCTAAGAAAGCATATATGTAAATGGACCCTTGTTAACATTCTAACTCTAATGGCGGTAATTGTAGACGCAAAAGTTGAAGGGGAGACACGCTCTTCACCATATAAACACACAAGGTCTGCCTCCATTCCCGTTTCATCCCCCTTATTCATCCTCAATTCTTCATTCATAAACCTTTTCCTTCATCCCTATTCAAAATTCTATTTCGGAAATCGTTGACCATAAGAGGCAGCCCTTCTCTTAGTGACATTTTTGGCGCCCAGTTTAGCAGTTCCTTTGCTTTGCTGATATCCGGTTTCCTCATGTGTGGATCATCTGCTGTATTAGGTTTATACTCGATTGTAGCACTTGAATCAATTGTTTCTTTGACAACCTGCGAATCGTATTTATTTGAAAAATAATAATGAAACACACACACACTGACCAAAAATAAATAATAAAACACGCACTTAGAACATGACACTAAGACGGATGCCAGAATAAATTTCTGATCTCTGCAACCCCCCACTCCCTCCCCGAAAAAGAAAAATATATGCTATGGATATCCTGATTTGGAAGGATATCCACTCATTTACGAAAAAGTGTGAAATATACACATCCAAATCTGAATTGTACATCTATGTAAGGAACGGATATGGTTAGATAACAAAACAAAGCGAAGAAGAGAATAGGAGAGAAAGATGAGATACCTCAGCCAGCTCTAACATGGTGAACTCCCCAGGGTTACCAAGGTTGAAAGGCCCCACATGTTCCCCTTCCATCAGTGCCACAAGCCCTTCAACCTGTTTATTGGATACATTTTAAGTTCATCATAGCATCATTTTCAATGCTGCACAGGTTCTCAGAGAATATATCCCCAAAAAAAAAAAAAGAAGAACTTTCATTTGAACCTATCTAATACAATATGCGCCATACCAAGTCAGAGACATATTGGAAGCTTCGGGTTTGTTTCCCATCACCATAAACTGTCATAGGTTGTTTGCGAATAGCCTAGAAACATGGGAAACAATTACAGGTACTTAACACCCCTATCTATATCTCTTTTTCATTTATTTTTTAAACCAAACAAAAAGAAAAGGTAAGAAGGGGGTCAAACCTGTGCAACAAAATTGCTAACTACACGCCCATCATCTAAACACATACGAGGCCCATATGTGTTGAAAATTCGAGCTATGCGAACCTACAAACCAGAAAGACAAAGATCAGTCTCTGCAGTGAAATTTATTTTTGCAAGACTGACTAGAGCATATTGGATTGATTCAGTCATATTGGATTAATATCAATTTTTCCCTGTATGAAGATTTTACCAACCATTAAACTCTGCATTGAACTGAGATTCCATTTGGGATAGTTGTGGGTTTTTGCCAATCTTCAATAATTTTTGTTTCTCAATTGAAGTTTCAAAGCAAGTGATGTAAGAAAGAAAGTTTTAAAAATTCTTCAATGTGTTACTATGGTTAGCTACTATTCAATTGTATTAAGAAAAAATAGAAGTGCATTATTGTGTCAAACTATTGACAATGGCATGTACATAGATTTGAGTAGAGATTGTAGCCTTGTAGGGAAAAATGTCAGGAACTAATTAATGATTTTAAAAGAAAGTGTTTTCATCTTCAAAAACATAATTTCCTGCTTCTGTTTCAAAGTAGAAGCTTCAATTTGATGCCTAACTTCTGTAGCCAAAAAAATAAATAAATTTCTACTCCATTCAAAAGGAGCTCACATTTTTTTTCAAGAATCATGACCAAATACCTCCAAAAACCAAAATAAGTACATCTTTAAAAGATAAGCAGCTTAGCAAATCACAGGGCAAGTCAAACAAACCTCAGTCACAAAAAAATTAATCAGACTTAAAAGAATTTCGATAAAGACTATAAAATAGCAACCGCTAAGGCTGAAAAGGACAGGGATTTTCTAAGTTGGGTCTTTAATGGTGCTTCCTTCTATTCTTAGGAAACCTGTCATGGAAACTATATAAGGTAGGTGAACATTCGATTAATATATTTTTTTCAGGTATACTTGTTATAGGCATCCTCAAAGATGCATAATTGCTCTGATTTAGAGTTCGAAATCAGTCTCCTATTTTCCAAATAACACGCAGATAGAAATGCTCTAAGTCTATGCTCAAGAAGAAATGCATTATCTTTTCAATAAGAAGTTCCCTAATAAAGTAGAGAACAGTGAAAGGGGAGGAGGAGCAGATAAAATTAAAAGCAAGAAAGGTTTGTGCAAGGATGTCTCAGAACATCAAGGTGTATTCAAGCCTCACTCTCATGTTAGCTGAATTAGAATTTGAAGTCTAGCCATGTGTGCACGAATTAGAGTGGCCCATCAGAGTTTTAGAATGATTAAATCACTGATTGACTACAAATCTACAATGGCTAGTTAAGTGCAAATTTAACAGGTTGAAAATCTCAAAGGAAGATCACTGTGGCAAGCTTGAAAACTGACCTGTGATTTACATTGCTGGGAGGATTAATCATTTAAGAAGCTAAGGATTGTTGAGAAAATTGATAAGAACAGCATTAATGACTAATGAGTACTTGAAAACAAATAGAAAGGAGAGAGTCTAACTCTCTGTTATGTGGAATGCATGCAGACATGCATGCTTTCAAGCTTCCTAGCCAACAGTAGACATTAAGTAGCTAGCCTACAATAGCACCTGATGAATTAAATATTGAACTTACCTCAACGCCAGCACCTCGATGATAATCCATGGCTAAGGTTTCTGCAGTGCGTTTTCCTTCGTCATAACAGCTCCTCTCACCTAAAATTTTCGTTTAAAGTTTCGACATATTTGCATACTAAATGGTATTAAGAATTTTCTGGGATAATTTGATCAAGCACCTCACCTATTGGATTTACATTCCCCCAGTACGTCTCTTTCTGAGGATGCTCCAGTGGATCTCCATAAACCTCACTGGTACTGGTAAGAAGAAACCTGGCGCCAATTCTTTTTGCAAGGCCCAGCATATTAAGGGTACCCATCACGTTTGTCTTGTATATATATAGTTAAGAATCTCAAAACAAGCTCAAATCAAATTCCAACTAACATCAAATGCTAAAGTACGAATATATCAAGGCATCAAGCAATCTCAATAATAACAAAACTAAGCAGGATATGATGGTCTTGATAGGATTGTACTTATAATGCACAGGCGATGCAGGGCATGCCAGGTGATAGATCTGATCCACCTCCAAGAGAATTGGCTCAACCACGTCATGACGAATAAGCTCAAATCTCGGGTTGCCAAGGAGGTGTACCAGATTTTCCTTCCTGCCGGTGAAAAAATTGTCAATTACAATCACATCGTTCCCCCTGCCAATAAGCTTATCCACGAGGTGGCTTCCCACGAACCCCGCACCACCGGTCACCACAATCCTCAATCGCCGGCCGCCGATACCTGCCGGAACTCTCCCCACCTTGCCTTTCACCCCATAAGGGAGGTAGACGCAGTCTGAAGCTGATCATGCCGGGTGAATCCAGGTGAAAATGATGCCGGAGAGGGATGAGACTCGGACGGCTGGAGGCGAGAGAGGTTGGGTTGGAGGATGAAGAATGTGGAGCCAATCAAAATGCCCACTAAGATGAAGAGAAGTCTTTGCTCTCTCAAGATATAGTTTATGGATCTAGGAAGCGATCTGTGATGTTTGATAGCTTTGGGTGAATAGGGAGAAGATTGAGAGCCTGGCATCTCTTCATCCCTCCTGTGATTTAAACTGGATTGTTTGTGAAGCTGTTTCATGATTTTGAATTTTTATCAACCCTTCTCTGTAAGGTATATAAATTGTACAGCCTCTGGGCGATGAAAAGTAGAGAATAAAATAACAGGAAGAAGGTGAGAAAGAAGGATTTGCAAATCGCAAAGTGGGTAAAACTTAGAGGTGAATCTAGGAATTTGTGACCTTCATGAGGGCGTTGGGCTGAAGCCTGAAGTTACTCTTCTTCATTTAGAAAAATGATGGAAAGAGGCTCAGAAGCTGGAGGTGAAAAATGAAAATAGCTGGAGGGGGCAGAACGAGAAATGCATTTTGACACAAATGTGATCTGAGAGTCTCCTTTTCTTCTCAATGTGAGCCTGCGAAATTTGCGATCCAATTCCATTGACAAGATGATTTGTGAAGTAATAAATGAAATAAGAATTTAAAAGTGATTTTAAAACTAAAAAAAAAAAAAATGAATTATTTCCTCGGGTGTCCGAACGAATATACAAGAATATATGCAAACTTTCATATACCTGATATTATTTATTTATTTATTTTTTTTTATTGAATCTGCATTTTTTTTTACAAAGATTTTAAAAAAAACAATTGAGAATGATTCCTGATATCTTTTTGATCTATTATTTAAGCGCGTTTTAAAAAGAATTAAGATGCCTTTAACAAACTATAGTGATCGAACCCTCTTTGAGAGTGTCCGACCTCTTTTAAATCTTTCTAATGAAAAATTTTAGGAAGGTTGGTTCACCCACGATCCAAGCAGGCGAAATCTCCTTCCTCCTGGTGATACCGATTGGGCAGGCGAGCCGTCTTTACTCGCACGTTAATCTGCACAGTTGCGCTGACCTCAACGCCTTGCAATTCCGGATCGAATCCTCCCTTGTGTGATACCGATGCAATGCAGCCGCCTACTTTCGCGCTAATCTAGGCACCTGTGTTGTGACGCTTCCTCAACGCTAGACTATCCCAGAATCGAATCTCCTCTCTCTTGAGAGATCCGATACGATAACTAAAAAAAAAAGAGATTCAATCTGCATCTAAATGCTGTGTGTTTCCATCCCCATGACATGTCTTTGGACTATGATTAACCATTTCGGCCCAAACAAACTGCGAAAGACAAAGAAATGTGCAATGAAAATGAATGTTTGTCTTTAAATTGGCACAAAAAAAAAAACTATTGTTTTTAGGCCCACCATACTATAAATATTATTCTCTCCGCTTCTTAATATTTATGATATATTTACCTAATTTAATTAAAAAAAAATTAATTGAGTTAATTAATATAACATATATTTTCTAAAACACCCTAACTATTTTTCTCAATTCCTCCATTCCCTTTCCTCTTTAATGATTGCTAAGAGAACATGAATAGGGGTAAATTAGAAAAATATTGATGATATAAAAACTATTCTTATATTTAGGATTAAGTGCATGTTTTGATTAAATTTTGGAGAATAGCTTTTCCAATTTATAAGGCAAGATATGAGAGGAGTTTTATTTCCCTTACGAAAAAAGGTCTTTTGAAACCATGGTTTTATTGTTTTGAAAACATGCACCAAGATCAACTTCCAAAATATGTTTTATATTAAAAATATGAAGGGGTAGTATAATTTATGGATTAATATAAGTGTATATTTGGATTAACTTTTAAAGAATAACTTTTATAATCTACAAAGTAAATATGTAAGAAGCGTTATGTCTCAATTTACAAAAACATAACTTTTAAAACCACGGTATTGTGATTTCTCAAACCCTCACTAAAATGTACACTAGGCTTTATTTCACTCGGTTGTGTCTGACCTTAAATAAAATGTTGGGCTTAATAAGAACATTGCAAATGCAAAAAGAATACATATGAACCTAAAAACTAATTTTAGAATCAATGTTTTGTGAACAGGTTTAAAAAACACAACTTTGTGGTAAACATGTTTAATATATTTATATGCTTATTCTTCTATAAGAATTTACATAAAAGCCCCACAACTTCCCGTGCTGGTTTTTAAAATTACAGATATTTATCAGAAATGATTCATAGGCATGAAAATAGAGGGAAAGGACGGAGCACAATAATAATAAACCAGAATGAGGGAAAAAAAGAAAGTAAATTCACAAGGAGAAACCATTATTCGACCACAGTGGGAGTCGAACCCACGACCTTTTGATCCGAAGTCAAACGCGCTAATCCACTGCGCTATGCGGTCCTCGTTGACTGTGGGCTTCAATAACTAATATAATTACGTAATTAACAGCCTTTCAGATTATCTTGTGGCACCATGTTTTGATTTTTGATTGGGGATAGAGATGATTTTGATTTTGTGCCAACCAGCTACCGTCGGCTCGATCTCATGAAAATGAAATTGGATCCTTCAAATAATGGTATGTTGACCCTTTGTCCCGAGTGGGCGATGCGGCTTGCGTCCACTTCTCCTTCGGTCTCCTTCGGTCCATGTACTCCCATTCATTTCTTTCAAACTGCGTCATTTTGGGTGCAAAACAGGTGAGGTGTTTTTTTAATATATATATATATATATATATATATATTAGATCGATCGATACTAAAAGATATCTTGATATCCGACCAGTACTAAACAAATACTTCACGATCTTGAAAAATATTTTTGATCTTGAAAAATATCTTGAAATATATTTTTAGTACCATTCAATATCCCGAAATATTATTTCAAGATCATAAAATATTTTCTTTTGTACCGGTTAGTATCCCAAGTATTATTTTAGTGTCGGTTAGTACTCGAAATATTTATTCAAGATCATGAAATATTTTTCAAGATCATCAAGTATTTTTAAAGACTTTTCAAGATCAAAAAATATTTTTCAAGATCATAAATATTTTTCAAGATCAACAAGATCCCGCAGAGTACCAATCAGCTGATATAAATATATATATAAAAGAAGCACCTCACCTGTTTTGTATCCAAAACGGCGCAGTTTGAAAGAAGTGAATGGGAATGGACCGGAAAAGAAGTGGGCGCAAGCCGTGTCCGTTTCTACCTCACTTCCTCCTTTCTTATTTATAAGAAGTTTGTATAATCGCATTACACAAATTAAAATTAGTTAAATTTATTTATTTATTTTTAAAAAATTACACTGCCAATTTATATGTCAAAAATTAATTATGTCACGTAAATGAATCAACTAAATATGTGGATTTTTTTTTTTTTGAAGTAATCTGTAAATGCTTCGCTAAATTTTTATATACTATTTTGTTTTAAGGGTCAATCAGAACTTTTAAAAAATGCCCCCTGCTTCATGTTGAAAGTCTTTATAAAGTTTTTGTTTCGGTTTATATGTTTTTTTAGAATTTTAAAGCAGCATTTATTTATATTTTTTCAATTGCACCCTTATTTGATGAGTTATGTGAAAATGTTTTAATGCATAAAATTAAGAACAGATTCAACAACGTGATCAGTATTTCAATGTATTGATTCCATTTCCTAGTTTATATAATAAAATCTTAAAAAGACTTATATTTTAAAACTGAGGGGGTATTAACTTAAAATTATATTAAAAGATGTAAGAAGATACTTCATCTCATTCTTGACATAATATCTAATTGAGGAGTTGATCTTGATTTTAAATATAAGGCTATGTTTGTCGACTTTTTTTTTCTAATTTATCTTTATTAATATTCCTTCAATAATAATCAAGTAAAAAAGATATTGAGGAAATTAAAAAGATACTTCCTCCGATCCTAATTATAAGACAATATTTGAAAGTTGGTTTTGGTCCTAATTATAGGACAACATTCTAATTTTTGTCAATTTATTCCTAGAATTACCCTATTTTATTCTCTCAAATGTGTTTGGTTTTTGGTGAATATATGTATATAAGTGCGTAGACTCTTCCAGTCAATGAAACTTTTAGATATGTGTGTGTGTGTATCTATGTATATATATGTATGTGTGTCTACAAACAAATATATATAGACACACACGCACGTGCGCTGCGCACGCATATATGTATGTATGTATACATGTGTGTCTACACACAAATTATATAGACACACACACATACACAAATATGTGTGTATGTATATATATATGTATATCTGTGTGTCTGTCAATATATATGTGTGTGTACATATATAAATTAAACACACACATACACACATCTTTGTGTGTGTGTGCATATATATGTGTGCAGATATATGTACACATACATACATACATATATGTACATACATATATATATATATATATATACATACATACATACATACATACATATATAAATATATATGTATACACACACACACACATGTATATGTAGAAAAACCATTATTTCAATTAGATAGCATGTGGAAAGGAAAATTCTAGGTTAAAGAGATATGTGACAAGAGCTTTTGATTTACTTTTACTAATATTATTTTAAATTTATATACGGACATTTTAGGAAAATGAGTAAAATTAACTAATTTAACTTATTTCCTTAATCTTCTCAAATTCGGTTAAATATGTCCTATAATTAGGACCGGAGGGAGTAATTATGATGTCTAAGAAAAAAATGAAAAATTAAATAATTTAACTAAATTCATTAATCTAATTAAGTTAGATAAATAGGTTTTATATATTAAGGATAGAAGGGAGTACGTTGACAATGATGCCTGCTTAATCCCCTTAAACAGACTTAAAATCCATATATGTTGTTTCTGTTTTTCGGAATCTAGGTTCCTCTAATTTTTCTATCCTTAGGACTTGTTTGGTATAAGGAAAATATGCCGAAGGAAAGGGAAGATTACATATCTTCCATCCGTGAACTCGTTTGGTAGCACCGGCTCCTGGGAAGCCATCTTCCAACAACCTCTCATATTCCTTTAAACGTGGGAGAGTGGGAACCTTCAAACATTAGTGGGTCTAATGTTTTCATATGGGAATTTCCAAATAGCCCTTTCATCTTCCTCCTTCACCATCAACATTGTCGCACTCCCCCTCCCCCGCGCCCAACTCGAATGTTGATATGAATTTCCCCCAATGTTGATATGAATTTTCCCCTCGACTGTGGATGTTGATCTCAATTTCTTGCTTTGTGAGGGTGTTGATCGTAGATTGTGAGGGATGACAGGAGGAAGCTTTTTTTCATAGGGGTATTTTGGAGATTTTATATCTCATCTTTTGATTTTTATTTTTTTTAAATTATCATTTTCCATTTCCATTCCCATGTATATCAAACTTTCCCTCTTCAAATTTTCACTGTAAGTTTCATCTCAATCTTCCTTTATTTCCCTCTTCAAATTTTCACTGTACTAAACAGGCCCTTAGTTGCGTTCTCAAGTTCATATTATTCATGAACGTAAAAAATATTAGCACATGTCTTTAAACAAAAAATTCCTATGATGAATTAAACAAAAAAGAAAGATTGGTGAATTTAATTAAATACGTGCTCCTAATTCCTGAGGTATTACCTCCGGTCCTAATTATAGGAATATTTTTGTAGTGCAATTCACACTATAAAAGTGTTCCTATAATTAAGACCTGGAGGGAGCATCATTATGAGTATGTTGATAAAAAAACCCGTTGGTCCGGTTGGTCAGGCCTGGTGGGCCTCGACCCGGCCCGGGTGTCTCCGACCAAAATTGGTCCAGGACAATTTGACCGGACCGATCGGATTAAACAAATCGGGTGGGATACAACCTCGTTCCGTGGACTTAAAACCCTTGACCTGGTCCGCCTCGACTCCGAGCTCTCTTTTAAAAAAAAAAATCACTACTACACCGAGTCACTCACCGGAGTCCTGACATCTTAATATGCTTTTTAATTTATAGAAATCACTTTTCACTACACGTCACTTTTTATTACTTTTGGAAATCAAGTGAAACTAGAGCTAAAATATTGTCTCCCAAGAAGGCAAAAAAAAAAAAGGAAAAAAAATTGGAAAAAAAAAGATCGCCTGACTGGGATCTAGGCGATCAGCGCAGTCAGCCCCTGGTCCTGGCCCAGGCCTCGAGCTCAGGGCGGGTACTCGACCGGACCGAGACCTCGGGCTGAATTTTCCGGCCCGAGGTAAAATCCAAGCTAGACCTCGGGTTACCTCCAACCCGGCCTCTCAGCCCTGGTCCCATGATCATCCCTAATTATGAGTATGTTAAGCATACCCGTTGTAGTTCGTATGCTGATTGATGAAAAATTGGAGGGCGGTTCGGCATGCGGATGTGAGGATATAAGGGGTTGATGATTGATTGACCGCGAATATTTGGATAATAAATATTAAATACCTACACGTGGATGTGAATTATAATTCAAGCCTTCAAAGATGGGATTAAAGCTAATCTAAGGCGAATAACTTGGTCACCTGGACTCCAAATTTTCCTTAATTTAACTCTAACCCGGATGGAGGTGAGCATGGAAGTAGTGCCCCAATCCAAGGATCTTGGATAGTAAAATAAATTCGGTGCACTCGGCCGATAGAAGCTTTAACATTTGTAGGCGGGAGCAATAATGGGTTGGCGTAGGGCATCGGCTCTATTTATACTAATAAACAATATTGCAAACTTCAAATATAATCCATAATTATATACTCTAGAATATTCTAAAATAAGTCTATAACTTGAGTCTTATGATTTAACAAATTACCATATGTCTTATCAAATAGTCAAATACCATAAGTGAAAAATTAAATAATATCCATAGTCTATTAAATACAAGCATCATTAGTAATATAATGGACTAATAGTCAAATAATACTCAATGGATATATGAGAGTATTAGTAAATATATAATATAAGTACATAAAGTATTATATAAAAAAATATTTATATCAAATATAATAATATATATATACTTACTATTATTTTTAAATTTTTAGGCGCATACCTTCTCCATCATGCCTCGGTCTATATATATATAAAAATATATAACCTATATTTTATTTTATTTTTTTTTAAATTCTTTTTTATTATTTACATAACTATTTTTCGTCAAACTTGGCTTAGCACAATGGGCTCTTAAGTTTTATGCACACTTTTTTTTTTTTTTTTATAATGCACAATTTTACTACTACTAAGCGACCACATCCACTTGGTCTTCTCGTTTCCCTCTTGTGTAGCTATTGTTCGATAGAGGTAGAGGATACCTTACATATATTGAGGGACTGTCCGTATGCCAAGACTATGTGGCTGAAGATGATACAAGGGAGGTATGTTTCCCTCTTCTTCTCGTTAGGTTTGAAGGAATGGCTATTGTTTAACTTTAGGACCCAAGTTGGTTTGGGCTGGTATGGGTGTTGGGAGGTAGTTTTTGGTGTTGCGGTTTGGTATCTATGGTGTTGGAGAAATAAGAGTACTTTTGACAACCATTTTGTTAAACCTATATCACCTGCTTTAGTTATCTACCATAGCTGGCCTCGTTTCTCTATGTTACAATCGGTGGTCGGGGAGGACATGGTTTTGGGGCTAAATAGGATACGTGCTTAGTTGGATATAAACCACCATGTGGTTGGTCCAAATTAAATGTTGATGGTGCCATGAGTTCGAGCTCCGTGAGGGCTAGCTGTGGGGGCGTGATTCGTGATCATTTCGGATGTTGGGTGGCTGGTTTTACTCGGTTGCTTGGGGAGTGTAGCTCCCATGTCGCTGAAGAATGGGCCGTGGTTGATGGTTTGCAACTGGCGTGGGATTTGGGGCTCAAAAAGGTTATTTTGGAATCCGATGCTAGTAATGTTATCCAGATTGTTCTGGATGAAGCTTGTGATACGTGTCAAAAATCTCAAGTATGAGAATCATGAGTTACTTAAGAATAGGCATAGTTAATGACTTCCATGTTGTTCCTAGGGAGATTAATAGGCTTATTGATAACCTCGCTAAGATGGGGTTATCCTAAATGCATATTTTTGATTCATGTCCTAGTGGTTTAAGGTCCTTGTATGTCCGGGATTTATTTCTCCCTCTTTGTAATTGCTTTATGTAATCTAAGGCGTTACGCCATCCTTTTTATCAAAAAAAAAAAAAAAACATCAATTATACGAGTGAAATTTTATTTTATATACAAAGAACCAACAACGAGAACAAGAAGGGAGCCGTATATACTAAGTAGGTGACATCGGTTATATTAATCACACAATACCAATGTGTTCCATCAATAATTAGATTTTTAGTATAAATTATTGATATAGAAAGAGTCCCTATTCCATAACTTTATTGATGTTTTATTTCATTTTCTTCTACTTTTTTTTTTTAGAAAGGGCGCAGCTAATAGACTTAATGTATATAATATAGCCGCTCTTTATTATTATTATTATTATTATTATTTCTTAGTATCTTGCTTATTAAGTTAGGATGCTGCAAACTGACTTTTTCTTTTTCAGGATTGTTGTATATTGTCTCTTCATTCTTAATATAAGATATATTTAAAGAGTTGACTTTGATCTTAAATATAAGACAAAATTTTCATATTTATTAAGATTTTCTTAATTTACATCTACTGATACTTCTTTAATAATAGTTAAGGAGAAGAGAGATTTAAGGAATATGATTAGAATATTTTTTTAAAAAAAATCATATTAATTAACTTAATCAAATTTTTTAAACTAATTAAATTAAATAAATACATCTTATATTAAATATCAGACTAATATAATATCCAACAACGACTCCGTATTTCGACCACCCCTTCATGACTCAAAAGTCAAAACAAACAGGCGCGTTCAAAAGTCAATCATGATTTGGAACAAGACTCTGTATCCTCACTTTATTATATTAATTGCGTATTGCTCTAATAATAACACACCGGCATGTTTCACCTTTCATCCTATAAGTTGGGGATATGCCAGATTCATCACACAATATTAAAATTAATTATAAATTAAAGTCTTTTGTTTGTTGCCTGATTTTGGATTAACAAATTATATATCATCATATTATAAGCCGGTCACAACAACAGAATTATCTTCTTGAATCCGTCCTGATTTTGACTTCTCTGAATATAAATATAAAAAGAAAAAATTATTTAAATCTTAAATAGGTGATTTTTCAACAAAATTAGTTGTTAATTACTTTACTATTCTTATTAATCTCATTATTGTTATTGTCAGCAGGATTTTTAAATTCAAATGATATTTTTCTGTCATTTTTTCTAATTCATCCTTAAATTAATTACCCAGGGTCATTACCGTCGGAGCCACACAAATATTCATAACTGACAAAATATTACTATTATTATTATTATTTAAAATACTTATATCGTTAACTCAACATACATGCACACGTTATAACTGACGTGTTTGAGTGCGTAGTATGCGAGTTATTAATTTAAATTAGAAGAAGCCTGTTTTTAGAATTTCGTGGATGAACAAGTCACATTCTAAATAACTGACTTTGAATCTGAGGTATAAAAAAAATGCGTTAGTTTAAAATTAGAAAGCCATTTTCTAAACTAGCTAGCTCCCTAAGTGATAATGAATCCTAAAAAATGATAAATGATGGTACTCTGGTTCACATTTTCAACAAATGAGTGATAAATTATTAAATAACCCAAGTGTTCGTGTATTTGAATTGACTTGGCTGATGATTTTGAATAATTTACTGCAACTTTACGCTCCTCTGATCTTCTCAACTTTACGCTTTAACATTTCACTTTCATCCACCTCATTTTTCGTCAAACTCCTTTCTGTCAATTAACTTTTTTAAAGAGATTAAGAAAGTTAAATAAATTACTTAATCATATCATATGTTATGTGTCTTTAGATTATATATTACTCCCTCCGGTCCTAATTATAAGACCTAGTTAAATTTTTTTGAAGATATTAAGGAAGCTAATGAAATTACTTTAGAGTATTTTTAATTTTAATTTTTTTTTCTTCAAACTAGTTAGTTTGACTAATAAACTAATATATAATCTAAGAATATACAACATATGAAATGATTAAGTAACTTATTTAGCTTCATTAATTTCTCCAAAAAAAGTCAACTAGGTCTAATAATTAGGACCGGAGGTAGTACTCCCTCGGTCCTAATTATAGGAACACATTTTGAAGTTAGTTTTGGTCCTAATTATAAGAGCAAGTTTTAACTTTTGTCAATTTTTTCCTATAATACCCCTATTTATACTTTCTCAATAATAATTAAAGACAATAATAATTTAATAATACACCTATATATTCTATAAAGTAAATAATATTTGCAACTCATCAATGTCATATACACTTCAATTATACTTTTTTTATAAAATAATTTTGAGCAATTTTTATCATATTTTTTCCATATCACCCCTACTAATACTTCCTCTACAATAATTAATTTAACAATACACTTACTTTGTTTTTTTATTTTTAAATAAAATAATTTTAATATCATTTAAAAATAAAATATTTTTAAAATTCCCTTAGTCTTTTTGGAATAACTTGTCGCTCACACAAATTTCATATTCGATCGCTGACTCATGTGACCCATGTGGTGTGAATGCATTTCCGTAATGATTCTCAAAACTAATTTTGCCTTGATGTAATTTTTAATTTTAACTAGGTATATTTTTAAAAAATAATTATAATTAACTAATTTAATTTCTCTCCTTAATCTCTCCAAATTCTGGTAAATAGTTTCTATAATTAGGACCGGAGGGAGTAGTTTATAAGCCAATTAAATTAGTTTAGAGAAAAATAATGAGTATAAATACTTTAAAGTAATTTATTTAACTTATTTAATCTCTTCAAAAAAAATTAATTAGATTTTATATTTAGAACATGAGGTAATATATATAAAAGTAATGATAATCAAATTGAATAGTCAATTACTACTCTTCTCTAATAAAAAATATATTAGTTATTAAAGGGTTTATCTTTGGTCCTAAACATATATATACAAGTATACAACATCTCAATCAATTTTGCCTTAGAAAAATTTATGGATTTGTTTTAAAATTTGTGAAACCAACACAAATTTGTTACAGATAAGTACATATACAAACTAATTACCTAGCCCGTATATTTAAGATTGGGAAACTATATTATATTAATTGTCAGGTGAATGGCCTCAATATATATGGATAGAGTTGGGAGAGCCCTTGAAGGGTCAGAGTCTAATAAGGTCCAGGATAAGAAAAACATCTTGTTTTAAAGCTCGATCAGAGTATCGGGGTCAAGACCGGCCTCTACAAGGCTTGAAAGTTATTATTCCAAATTTTAATTATTTTTCCTCTATTTTTTTCTAAAGAAATATAATTAAAAAATTACAACAAATTAAAGTTTTAATTTACCAAATAAATGTTGTCAACACTAATGTCTACACAACACACTTAATGCAATAGACAAACGCAGTCTAATTCATAATCAAGAATAAACTATTGTCCACAAATAACACACAGAGCATAACAAGCTTACCACTAAACAACATGAGTACGATTAATATCATTTTCATCTTCTCATTACTATCATCAATTTCAAAGATATTTGATTGTGCTTCACTTTGAGTAATAAGCTCTACTTCATGGGTAAAAATATCAAGAATATATTCTCTCACATCATGAATACATCCATAATCTTTATTTGCAACAAATATTATGGACCTCGTAAAGGTTAACTATCCCACTATCACAACCCACTACCCATGGGACCCACCATGACCGGGCGGTTTGGCACGATCCTTGGACACGCACGACATGGGAGCCATCTACATATAGAGCGTGAACCTAAGGGACAGGAGAGAATCTTCTACAGTTATCTATCCATTATCTTCTACATCTATCTTTACAACGGTCTGCAGCTCAGGCTATCCACATACAGTAGTCACCGAGCACACAGACCACTTTAGGCTAAACGCCTCATTCATCAATCCTCGAACTACGTGGACTTTGATCCTCTTAAGTACGTAGGCCCTAGGAATCTCTCTAGGTCAAGTCCCAATCAACATCAACATCCTAGCCCCATCGGGGTTGGGGTTACAGTTACGCGCAACAGTGGCGCGGCGATAGTGGGGCCAGTAAATTTCGATTCCTACGACCAAAGATGGTCAATACTAAAAGCGGAGTGAGATACCTTTGCTCTAATTGTTATCCAGAAAATTCAATTTGAGTGGGGAAAGTCAATTGCAATCGTATCAAGAGGATGCAGTATCGGGCCCACCTCGATACCAAACATTGGTGTGAAATTCATTAAAACCAAAAAGACTCAATCTCCTATATTCCCAATGCTTCGACCTCTAATCCCGAATGGGCTAAAGCGTATTGTCGAGGCGCCGGCGATGAGAAGTCTTCCGTTGGCAAGTTTTGTTCTCGGCTTGCGCGACAAAAGGAATCAGGGAAGCTCGTGATTTTCCGGTTATGTTCCTTGTTCTTGTTTTGCAGGCACGCGTTAATTTTTTATTGGAGGAATGTCACCGTATTTCGGATTTTCGTGTTGCAGCCGAGGTGCCTGAGAAGCCGAGGCATATCCTGAGAAGCCGAGAGGTATTGAGGTGTGAGATAAGGATCCCGGAAAAGGGGGTATGCCGACATGGGAGTTGGGGGCAGTGTCGAAGCCCAATTTTTGAAGCTTTAACCTATTAATGGCCGCGGGCATTACGGCCGAATTCAAGAACCCCAATTTTCAGCCTTTTCCACAGCTCGCTAGATTCCCATCCGTCAGCTTGCTTGAGTCACAAAACCCATATGCAAGCTCTTGGGTCATGACCAGTTAATACCGATCTGGAGCTTGCCGAGTCACCTCTCGATTCCTGTTGAGTTAATACCGATCAAGCAAACAAATCTGAGAAAGAATGGCTTGCATTGGCGTGAAAGGGGTCAATTTGAGAAGGGCTTTATTCAACATTTAACAGATGTCTAAATTTCGTTTGCGGCTGAAAGATTGTTCGTCGTTTGTCATTGTGATATTTTCCAATTTTATGATGGAGAACTTACCATTCTTCCGTTCTGATGAAGTAAATTGTGCAGATTTTACTGTTCCAAGATCCTAATGAAAGCAACAGATGGGATCCGGGAATTTGCGTTGTCATTGCCAATACCATTCTTAGTCATAATTTTGATCTTTGAAAACTACTGGTCTCCAAAGAAAGGGGTTGCTTTTTATGTTGTATCTTGTGTGCAATCCCTTTTAGCGAATCGCGAGCAAATCTCATCTTGTTTTCCTCGTTGATCAAGCACTTAGATCATAAGAATGTCGCCAAGCAACTGTTACTTCCGATTGACATAATTAATGTCACGACTCAATTTGCACAAAGGTGCAAAAAGCCTTCAATTGCAATAATGGGCACAATATCTGATCTCATCAAACATTGAAGGAACTAGCTAGCAAAGTTTAATTCATTCTTCTAGCATTGCAAATTGCATATAAGCGAGTGCTAATCTACGGGATGCCTTAGAAGTGTGCATATTACAACTTTCCGTTAAGGTTGGTGATATAAGACCCATTCTTGATTTGAGGCTATGGCCCATATTTATAGCATTGCTTTATTGTCTGCTTGTTCAAAGACACCCAATTATATGGCTTTAGTAAGATGGTTCCAACTTGCGTTTTCTACCAAGAGCTTATCTTTGGGTCAAGGAGGTTTACAACTATCTCAGAGGAGGTCTTTGTTTACCTTGGGAACATACATGCTGAGTATTTCACCAAGGTCAGCAATTCCTTGATCTCGTTCCAATAGTTTAAGCATCAATGACGGAGACTAGTCAGATCCCTTTCTTGAGTTAGTCGATGATATTTGCAACCAGTCGCTTGTTTAAAATCAAGTTGTGGCCATGGAATCACTTGCACTCAATGAAATTATATGCACTTTATATAACTGCATCAACTTGGATTGTTTCGATTTGACAACCGTCATCATCAATTCTAAATTTTGCCAAACTTAGTGGTGTAAAAGATCTTATTCGTGGAGGTCGAATGCGGGCCCGGTTACACAAATCGGTTAAAATCCCATAGCTCGCGTAAATTTTTGGAAGCGGACCCGGTTACACACAAATCTGGTTAAAATCCGACTCGTTTGAATTTTGAAGGCGGACCCTGTTACACCAAATCTGGTTAAAATCCGACTCCGTTTGAATTTTAAAAGGCGGACCCTGTTACACCAAATCTGGTTAAAATCCCGACTCCGTTTGAATTTTTGAAGGCGGACCCGGTTACACCAAATCGGTTAAAATCCAGCTCCGTTTGAAGTTTTAAAGGCGGACCCGATTACACCAAATCTGGTTAAAATCCCGGCTCCGTGTAAAGTACAGTCAAGTCCTGTAAACTCCGGAATGCAAACGGCAAATAAATAAAGAAACTCTCAATCGAGAGCATTGATTCAATCTCCTCAAATTGCTCTAACGACAAAGACATGAAGTCGGAGGGAGTTGTCTCCGTAGAGCTATCGCAGCCCGGACGCTTCCTAACTTACTCCGGGATATCAAGCGGAATTGTCATGCCGACCTTGATCAGATCAAAATGTGCGGACGCTTTGATGAAAAATCAAACCCGGGCAGGTGACAACTTTCCTTTATCTTAGGATGACCCGGTCAACAAACCCGGATTATACGAACGAGTTTGAATGCGATCCTCCCCCTTTACGGTTTCAATACCAAACGCGCTTTCGCAGATTCTGCATATCACATCTATGACCTTGGCTAGGTCACTTAATAGTACTCCAAAACAAATGAGTTCACTATATCAATTCATCGTGGACACGGATGAAACATTACATTAATGAACAAGAAGCGGACCGGTTACAATTAATACGATTACAGTCAGGACTCAGTGCAAGGGTCATCGAGCCGGCTTTTCCTGCGAAGCCGCCACCGTAAGCTTTCGCAAGTCGGGCGCTTCAAGACTTAGCCCGGTTTCCAAATTACGTGAGGCCATTGTTATCGACCCTTGCAAACAAACCGGAGACCCGGATGATCAAAGAAAGAAGAGATCTTGGCGATCATAAAAGAAACGGAGACAAGTTTCAAAGCAAAATTAACCCGGACTACATGTCAGGGGCAATTCAATCGAGAAGACAAGTAACTCGAAATTCTTTGAAACTCGGATAGACACTTTATCAAAATCAAAATCAAACGAGTGGCGGCAACTCCGATACGATATCTGGATTCAACAAATCCACCCAGGACCCAGAGACTGGACTACAGTGGGGGCAATTACTATACGATTGTCAATAACGGGATTAAAGCAAACTCGAACAAGCATTTGAAATGAGCAAACTCCACGGTTTGCTTGGCTTTGAATATAGCTCGGCCAAGTCCGTATGGCGCGATCAATCAAACAACTAACCTCGGCGGTTCGGGAGACACGAACTACAGGAGCTTGAAACAAGCTGTTATGGACCTAGTCAAGGCCCACTATCCCAGCTATCACAACCCACTACCACGTGGGACCCACCATGACCGGGCGGTTTGGCACGATCCTTGGACACGCAC
This sequence comes from Acacia pycnantha, assembly GCA_025563575.1. Taxonomy (NCBI): domain Eukaryota; kingdom Viridiplantae; phylum Streptophyta; class Magnoliopsida; order Fabales; family Fabaceae; genus Acacia; species Acacia pycnantha. The sequence continues at coordinate 35,244 of JAMWYP010000558.1, read as the reverse complement.
GACATGGGAGCCATCTACATATAGAGCGTGAACCTAAGGGACAGGAGAATCTTCTCTGATTATCTATCCATTATCTTCTACATCCTATCTGCAACATACGCAGTCTACGCTCCAGGCTATCCACATACGGCCGTCGCAGAGCACACAGACCCTTTTAGGCTAAACGCCTCATTCATCAATCTCGAACTACGTGGACTTTGATCCTCTTGAGAGTACGTAGGCCCTAGGAATCTCTCCTAGGTCAAGTCCCAATCAACATCAACATCTAGCCCCATCGGGGTTAGGGTTCAGTTCTACGCCGATTTGCAACAAATATTAAAACAAATCGTAAAATTAAAGTATAATTATTATGTATTTGTAATTAAATGGATAAATAACTTTATAACAAATATAAAATATATATAAATTAATAAATTAAATGGTCAAGTTAAGTTAATAAAAAAAATATTTAAAGGGCCTAACAGTAGGCCTTTTAATTAGGTCTTCGGCCTATAAGGCTAACTTCATTTAGAAACTTCAATTTACAAGCCCAACCCTTAAAGGGATGGCTCGACAGGCTCACCCCGATTTCCCGACTCTACATATGGATCTATATATCCATCCCTCAAAATTCTCAACGAGTGTGTAGCATTCTAGTTCTTATTATAAACCTAGCTATTTTAAGATACGGATTTTTATATATCAATAAATGACCGTTAATCCGTTAAGTATCTCTTATATTGATATCATTTGTAAAATTCACCTTTATTAAAAATTTCTCTCTAGCTCGTTATCTACATTTATATATCACTCTAACATCATATATATATATATATATATATATATATATATATATAGTGGTGGAGCCAGGAATTTAAGTTTGTGGGTGCACAATTAATGATGAGATTTGGAGGTTCGGGGGCAGCGCCTGTGAAATTTTTTTTAAAGAGGATAAAAGGCAACTCACTCCTTTGTAAAGTTTAGGACTAGAAATGAGGTTCAATTGAAAAGTATTTCCGATGAAATCAATTTAAACATAACAATATACTCTAATCTCATGACATACAGATACCCAGATGTTACACAATCAAATTCCAAGATGCAAGGAAAAATTATTATGGTTTGTCATATGTGATAGGATATTAAAAAGTCAACTATCAACGAATGAGTAAAGGAACATAACAAATGCTAAAAAAGTCTGATAATATTTATATTTAATTTAATCAGATGGTCATATTAAAAAAAAACGTCATACAAAAAAGTAAAACGTTGGTTCTGGCAGCGGGTAGTAAAGCTTGGGCCCATAAAAATAAAACCACCAATAGGCCTCATAACACTATATAATAATGTCTCATGTTTTGAGGGGGATTATGGGTGTTTATGTTAAGATATGTAGTAACTCAGCAGCTAGGGGGAAAAAAACCTCAACAGCCACAATTTTATGGGTGCACTTGCACCCACATGGAACAAAGTGGCTCATATATATATATATGGGTTTATCGTTTGTCATGTCACTTGTAAGATTATGTCAGTGGTATAAAACTACGTCGTTTTGATAGTTAAGGAAATTAATGAAGGGTGTTTTTGTATTTTTGTTTTATAATTTATTATATGAGTTTTACTAAAAGATCGCTTCATTAATTCATTTGGCCCAAAACTACGTCGTTTTGAGAGTTCATTAATTCAATCCCAAAGCGTAATTTTGGAGTGAACATAACGCCTATATCGAGTGGCAATAATAACGATACCATATATATATATATATATATATATATATATATTACGTATGTATGTATGTATTTTCAATGATAATTAAAAAAAAAGGCTAAAACGTAGAATCGAAACAGATTCGTTGCATTTAAATTGTCTTACATATATGCAGACTTATAATAAGGACATTTGCTTTGATTGAGGAACGAACGTTTAAGTCTTGTGTCTTTTGAGAAACTACTAGGAATCACTCCATGATGTGTTCCTACTTCTAGACGATCGAATATATATACAGATGTGGACGAATTTGCTTAGACGGCATCACAAGACATGAATATTATTATATTAACCATATCATAATGTTTTGGAGTCTACAATTTTGACCTTATAGATCTTACTATTATGACAAAGCTCTTCATTATATTTATTTGTCGTAATCTTTCCAGTTGATTGCTACCCTTACAGCCTTTAATTTAGGGGAACCAATATAATCCAGTAGAAGTCATCTCATCCCATCCCATCCCATCCAAGTCATTAGTCAACACTTTATTTCATGGTCAATTGGTCATGTAAAGCGAAAGATTCATATTTCAATCCATACTCACAATATCGATCGTCACCATCCACATCATATCCCACAAAAATGTTGCCTGCAATGTTCATTTATATATTTATATATAGCAACGAATTATAAACCCCCGTTTATGAAATAAAAAATTATTATTGCAGAAAAATCAAGTGCATAATGTCCATTATATTCTTATAAAAACTTTTGATTCATTAATTAACAACTTCAGAAATACACATTTTTAACATATAAGTTTGTAGATTTTTTCCAAATTTAAAAAATATACTCCATCTGGTCCTAATTATAGGAGCAAATTTTAGAGTTGGTTTTGGTCCTAATTATAAGATCAAGTTTTAACTTTTGTCATTTTTTCCTATAATACCCCTATTTATACTGTCTCAATAATAATTAAAGACAATAACAATTTAATAATACGCCTATATATTTTATAAAGTAAATAATGTTTGCAACTCATTAATTTCATATACACCTAAATTATACTTTTTAATATAAAATAATTTTGAGCAATTTTTGTCATATCACCCCTACTAATACTTCTTCCACAATAATTAATTTACAATACGCTTATATTCTATCAAGTGAAAGATTCTACCTTATTTTTTATTTTTAAATAAAATAATTTTAATATTCCTTTAAATTTTTTTTTTGTAACTATCCGTCCAAAATGATTAATTTTTTCCCCTAAAATAACCTAATAAAACTTTAATTTCATTATCTTTTTTCCAACAATAAAAAAATAAACTTGCATTTGTTATGCCCAATTAAATAGATACTCTCTTGATAGAAAAAAATTTTCTTTGAAAAAATTCATGGAAAATATACAAAAAATAGTTATATTCATTTTAAATTTTTAAATCACATAATATAAGAATACGCTGAGAGGTTAAATTTAATTCATTTTCCTTGATAGGTTACATTTTCTCTCGCGTGTGTGGATACAACGGTATAAGAATACGCTGATATTTCTTTTCTCGTCGGACAAAACTAGAACCATTGCTACAAATTTTATTTTATATGGTCTTATGTAATTTGTAATTTTCAGAGGGGTTTTTTTTTTTTGCTTCCTTAATCTCCCAAATTTCGTAATTTGCTCCTATAATTAGAATCGGAAGGAGTATATAATAAAGACTGTATTATATTTGAATATAATCCATGAATTAATGCAGCGATCCCATCGGTTTGCGTGTGGGGAAAATTAAGTATAAACTAGACTAGACAATATTTATATTTATATTCATATCAATATATCGATCATGCGAAATCTAATACAGGGATAAATGGAAAAAATTAGTGTGTGTGTGTCTGCCCTCACCAGCTGAAATAATAATTCGAAGTCTCCTTTTATTACTCTGCTCCTTTTAACAAATATAATTTACTTAATTCGTATATACCAGAGAAAGTTAATTAACTCATTAAATATATCGTAAATTAATAAATTTTATCAATTTTACCTTCATATATAAATGATATTCTCAACCATTTCGCTCATTCGTCTCTCTTTCAACATGAATTAATTCATTTTTCCATTACATTTAAGGGTCAAGGTGCAAAAATAGACATGTGCTTTTGTCTGAGGAGCGTCCAGTAGCAAATATTTTTTTTTGCGCAAAAGTAACTATGTGGTTACAAAAGTGGAGCAAAATTAGTATTGACCGTTAGTTGACCGTTAGTTTGACCAAAAACATTAACACGGATGTTGACTCATCAATTTTTTTCCTACTTGGCAGTGCAAAAAGAAAGAAGAAATTTAAAAAAAAAAATCCACCTTTATTCCTTCCTTCCTTTCTTCTTCCTTCCCCGTCAGACCCACCCCACCCCCACCTCCACGATCAGCCACCCCCCCCCCCACGATCAGCCACCCTTTGAGCTCACTAAAGCTGTCCGGAATCTCACCCGTAAGCATGTTATTGGACAAGTCCATGGATTTTAAGCTCTTCAGCTACAAGCTCGGCGTCGAGAGAACACGAAAGTCCATTCACTTGAAGAAACAGAGTATCGAGATTCGAAGCTTCCCGAGCTCGGTGGTATCTCACCGATCAATCCGCAGCTTAGCGCGTCAAATCGGAGGCCGAGATGCAAATGCCGGAGATTTGGCATCTGCGTCACCACGCGCGGAAGGGATCCACTCATGTTATTGTTATACAGGTCGAGGGCTTGAACATTCTTGAGCGTTTACATCACAAGTTAGCGTCGATTATTCCTGAGGATTTTGTGCTCCTGTGGATTATTTTGCCCGATTATTTCCTTCCTGAGGATTATTTTGCGCGATTAATTCCTTCTAGGATTCATTCCGAGGATTATTTTGTGTGATTATTTCCTTCCAAAATCGATTCCTCTGTATCATCTTTCTTTGAGTTCTGAATGGGATTTTGTGCTCCTCTGGCGTGCTCTTATTTGTTTTCTGATTTTGCATGGATTTCTGAATGGGAGGGAGATTTCTGATTTGTTTCTGATTTGGTGTTCTTATTTGTTTCTGATTTGCGATTTTTTCTTTGTTGAAAGCTTTGTTGGTTGAATTCATCTTCTTCTTCTGCGATTTGGTGTTCGATTTCTTGGTATGGGTATGGCTTTTTTTCATGGCGGAGAGATGTTAGTTCTCAATTGGTTTTGATGATAACGGACAATTGTAAACATAATTGAAGTTTGTCTTTGTAAGTTGAAAAACTTATCGTTTAAGGCAAACTCGAGTTTCATCGAGAAAACTCGAGTTGTGTCTTAACGAGAGAAATGCTCGGATTCTTATAAAGAATGACAAACTCGAGTTAAGATTTGAAAACTCGAGTTTTGGCCACAGAGAGCATTCAAGTTTTTCGCTGAACAAAGCAAACTCGAGTTATGTTTTGAAACTCAAGTCTTGATAAGACAGAGAGCAACCAAGTTTTTCAAAGAATCCAAACTCCGGTTCCATGGGAAACTCGAGTTCGGACTTTTCAAAGAATTTCTTAAAAGTTTTAAAGTTCATGAAAACTCGAGTTAAGGTTGAAAACTCGAGTTTTACATCATGCGAATGTTGCTCAAATCCAACCTTGCGAAAAACATGATTTCTCAATTCGACAAAGTTTTCAAAGTTTTCTCAATAAAAGAGAAACTCGAGTTTTAGTTTTAAAACTCGAGTTTTGGTCTTATAGAGAAGTTTCCAAAGTTTTTAAAGAATGAGAAAACTCGAGTTAAGTTTTGGAAACTCGAGTTTTGGCAGTGCAGAGTGTGCTAATTTCGATCATTTGAAAACTCCGTTTTGCTTTGGAAACTCCAGTTTTGAGATTTTGGACTAAAACATGATTTTTCATTCAAGAGTCCAAAACTCGAGTTAGTCATTAATTGACTCGAGTTTTGCACTATTCACCAACATGTCCAAAATGCCAAATCGCGATGTCTGCTCTCGTAAAGAGAAAACTCGAGTTTTGTTTGAAAACTCGAGTTTCGGTCTTTCGTTAAAGATTCTCTGAAACATGAAAACAGATGAATTAAAGAATGATTATTGAAGGTTTAAAGCAAAAGCAATTAGTGGTGTCAGCACATTAAATGCTAAACCCAGAAAGTTACATACTTTTGGGTAATCCATCTGCACACGTTTGGAAAAGATAAAAGAATGCTTCCTACATCCAAGAATCGCTACTCCAACGGATTAATTTGCGAGTCAACTCGAACTTACGCACAGTGGATTAAGTGAAGATTAAAGAGAGAAGAAAACAAAAAGCTCAACCTAACCCTGTTTATTGAAGGCAACGGTTATATTGAAGTCTCAACGAATCTATAACGGTCATCTACTTCAAACCACTATAAAGAGCTGAAGATTTGAAGTTTGGGACGAGAGAAGACAGATCTGAAACGCACACAAGAACTTAGTCTTTCATTGCTTTGTTTTCATCGTATCTTTGATACATTGTGCTTGATGTTTATCACTTATCTACTCGTAAGATAATTAATTTTCTCGTATATCATTCATCGTAAGAATCTCAAGTCTTGGGACTTGGAGATTGGGTAATGTGAGTACAACTTGTAAGGGGAGTGTATCCTAGTGAGAGGATAACTCTTGAGTCTGAGTGTGTATTTGATTGTAAACAATTACAACTTGTAAGGGGAGTGAGTCCTAGGGAGAGAGGATCATCCCGAGTTACAGAGTGTGTAATTGTGTTCGAGTGATAGTGAAAAATCCCGAGAGTCCGGGGATGGATGTAGGTCAAAGAGTTAGGACCGAACAGTATAAATCTTACGTGTCAAGCTCTTCTTCTCTTACTTTGTTCAGCTCTGTTTTAAGTATTCAAAAACAGAGCAATTCTCCACTTTACCTTGGGGTCCATCTTGTGTGGGTGATCGAAAAAGAATTTGTTAAATCCCCAATTCACCCCCCCTCTTGGTGATTTCCTTCACTTTCATTAGAGAGACGCGTCGGGTCGCTGGAGGAAGAAGAAGGTCCCTGGTTAAAATGCAAGTTTTGACCAGGGACTTAAATGAAAATTTTAAAAGTTTATAGAGGGACTAAATTGAAATTTTTTTGAAATGCATCCGGGTGAACTGTAATTTATAAAAATTACCATCCACCTCATCGTCCATGTCATCATTTTCAGGTCAGAAAAAGTCAACTAACGGTCAATGCTAATTTTGCTCCACTTTTGTAACCACATAGTTACTTTTGCGCCAAAAAAAAGTATTTACTACTGGACGCTCCTCCGATAAAATGATACGCGTCTATTTTTGCACCTTGACTCTTACATTTAATATGGGCAAACTTGTAACATTATGATTAATTAGTCTCTAGATAGACTTAATGACCATTTTTCCCCTCTAAATTTGACTTATAAAAGGATCACAGTGGTAGCATGCATATAATTATTTAAATGGTTGTCTTAATTAGGCTCTTAGTTTGAGCGGGTGGGGTTTTAACTTGGGTTATTGAGTACGTAATAATAATTAATAATGCCAGTTGCACGAAATACTGACTACATTTTTGAGGATCTCTGTATCAAAATGCCTATGGATAATGGATAGACAAACACACACACACACTAATATGTCTTTGTTGCGAAGTCAAGCAAAATTATGGTTAAAAAAAAAACAATCAAAATATGTTTTAACAAATTTTTAGTCCTGATGGCGGCCAATCAATGAAGTGCAAGATGATGACTTCACCCACCTTGATTATGATAAATTTGTCAATGCGTACTAGTGGTTGCACCTGGACGTAATAGCAGTTTAGAAAAATAAAAATGGTTAACTTCTTGAGTACGATAATACATTATATTTCTTGCAATTTATTTAAAAGAGTAATTCAATGAAATGTGTTCATTTTCTGATTTTTACAAAATGATGAACGTGACATCACCTCTGCTTACACAATATATATTGATCACGCATAGAAATAAGCTCAGGGCCACACAAAGTCCATCTAATTACTATCACAGTCGTAATTAGGCCTTGTTTGGCTTGCAAGAATCTGGAAAATGGAAACAAATTAGATCCGTTTGGATGTAGCTTTTAGAAAATGATTTTTATAATTTAGGAGGTAAAAATGACTTTTGGAGAATAACTTTTAGGATTTACGAGGTAAAAATGATTTTTGGAAAATAGCTTTTGGATAAAAAATGATAGTGTTTAGATAGTTTCAAAGGAAAGAAACTATCTGTCAAGGTTTTTAAATCAGCCCCCATAACTCGCTCTAAGGAAAGAAACCTCACGACAAGACAGAGAGTGAAGGGGAAAAAACATCATGGATTTTTATATGGTGCAAAAATGTGAACTAACCACTACTAGAAAAAGTCAAATTTGCTACGGATTTTTGCGACGGAAAATTATCTGTCGCGAAAAAGAAATATTTGCGACGGAAAAACATTCCGTTTAAAATTTGCGACTGACGACCTGCCTGTCCTCGCTAGCTTTGCGCGGACACGCCGTCCGTCGCAAATCTGCGACAGACCGACGGGTCTGTCCGCGAAAAGGCAAAACTGATTCGGTCCGTTTCGCAGACAGGCAGACCGTCCGTCGTAATTTTTTTGCGACGGACGGTCGGTCCGTCGCAATTTGCGACTAGACCGAGTCCGTCGCAAATCGCAGAAGTCTCTTTTAAGAGACTCTGCGTCTTCCTCCCCGCGCGCACGCCTCCTCCTCTCCCCCTCGCGCAGCTCCCCTCCCTTTGATTTCTCCGCTGCCCTTCCGTTTCCGGCCTCCCCCTCTCGTTTTCCGGCCTCCCTCTCGTTTTCGGCCTCCCTCGCGATTTCCGGCTCCACTGCGATTTCGGCGCCCTCCTTGCTTGTGTTGGTGCTGGTGGTGGTTCTTCGCTTGCTCGTCGGAGTAGGTGGTGGTTTTTCCAACGTTCTTTGTTCTTCCCTTTATTCACGGTTTAGGTATGTTTAAATGTTTGAGATAGATTATTGTATATAGATTAATATGTAATTGATATTGATTAGTATAGATAGATTAAATATTGATTTGATTATGTAGATTAAAATGTTGATTAGTATGTTTAAATATTGATTAGTATAGATATAGTTGATGGGGATATTGATTGGTATAGATAAAATAAATCTTGATTAGTATGTTTAAATATTGATTAGGGTAGATAGATTAAATATTGATATTGTTTAAATGTAGTTGTTAATAAATATTGATTTGCCTATGTAGATGAAAATGTAGTTATTATGGACATTGATTTGCGTATGTAGATTAAAATGTTATAGTTATTGATTTGGGTATGTAGATTAAAAGGTACTTGATGTTGATAATTTGTTAGAGGCTTACAAAAATTGTTATGATATTATATTAATTGATAATTGGTAACTAGATATATAATTTGTTAAAGGAATTAATTAATTAACATAAAGTATAATTAAAGAAGATAAAGATTTAAAGAAAAAATGACTATTTAGTTTTATGAAAAAAATCTCATTTACATTCATTATTTCAATTTATCTTTAACAAATTAGATAATAAATAAAGGTTGATAATTTCAAAAACTAAATTATAAATACTATTTAGAGAACCCCCCATTTGATCCACAAGAAGGGGATCACGGAGTTTACAATATAATTTCGATTGATTTACATAAGTTTAGTTACATATGATTTACATATGTTTATCTTCAATACTTCACATTCCTTCCTTAGCACAATGCGTCGCCTCATAGCCACGTTGGGGAAGAAGGTAGTTCCTCCGATCCACCAACTGGGCTCCGAGAGATCCTTCGACACGGAAGCTTTGGATCCGTCCCGACGGCGTCGGGTAAGTAATGCCAAGTTACCGAGTAATGTTACAATTTTCTCTATGTAAATGGTTTGTATGGTAATATTTGCATGATGTCATCTCTCATCGATTTGAGCCTCATAATGAGGTAAGGGACTTCATCTCGGCCCAATTATTCCGCAATTACAACCATCCTTGGGCCAAGTGGATGAAATTCCTAGCACTACTCGAGATGCTTGGTTCGATGAGTTCTTGGTAAGTTTTTTGTTTTATGGTTATTTAATTAAGTACTTTAAAAATTTGGAGCACTAATGGTTCGTTATTGATTTTCGGCGCCGGCATATGACGTTACTGAACATCGTGCGAATCCGAAAGCAAATTATAATCATAATGGAGGCCGATTTTTGCGTCAAAAGCTTTACGGCTTGAGAAATAAAAGAGGCAAGAAAGACTGGATTCCCGTGACACCGTAGGCGAATTATTGCGAATTGGGCCACAAATGAAAAGTTTCAAAACATGAGCACGAAAAATAAGCAAAGCAGAGCCAAAATGGAAGGACCGATCATATCTCAAGTAATTGCATTCCTATTAGTGAGCATCGACGGAAAATTGTAAGTACACTCTATTTTCTATTTAGGTATTTGATATTTTATACTTTGAAGTAATTAATTAAGGTTCTCATCCGCGTTCGCAGGTAGAGTCTGGGGAAGTTCCTGAATGATCAATTGAGTGGGCTACCTTTGAGCGGACCCATTCCCGGCAGTCTGAAGGGAGTGAGAGACAATGGATTAACCAAAAGGCGCAAGTAGCGGTTAGACATTTATTGCCTTTATTACTTGTTTTATGCACCACCATATTTATTTTATTTTACATGTCTAATAAGCTATGTATTTTTGTGCTTGTAGGAAACCTTTCGAAGCCAGTCGCGGGAGAGAGGTCGCGGCTTGGTCGACCCGCATCCTCTCAGTCAAACAATGAGAGTTTGTTCTTTGAGGCCGCAGCGGATTTAACAAGAAAGGGAGAGTCTTTGGATACGGTGCCTCTGTTGCCGATGAAGCAATCAAAGCGCTCCTCATCCAAAGAAATGAAGGTGTTTCTCCTGTGTACACGTAATACATTTCATATTGATAATTTCCATTCCCTTGTCTATTCAAATGAAGTACAAATAATAAATGTACTTCATAATGTATTTGCAGATGAGTGAAGAATATGAAAGCGTTGGTGGAGCGAAAAGCAACACGATGAGTCAAGAACGAGGACATCATGAGGCGGGAGATGCTTCAGAACGGGAGAGGATGGAGCGAGCAATGAATCGAGAACGGAGAGGATGGCGCTTGCGATGCAACAGAACGGGAGAGTATGCGGCAGCGAGATGGATCGGATGCAAGCGGAGATGATGAGACAGATGCGAAATCAACTCCTGTCTCTAATGACACAAAAGGGTTCGGGGTCGGCTCTCGGTGATGATGACCATGCGGGTGATGATGATGATGATCACAATGCGATGTTTAGACTACTTTTTAGTATTTGTTCCTTACAACATTATTATATATATTTTGTTTTCTCTGTTTAAACTCTTTTTATTATATTCATGATACTTTTGCATTCAATTTTCAAGAAAAAAAAATTAAAAAAATAAAATTAAAAAAGATTCAAAAATTAAAAAAAAATTAATAATTTTGCTACGGATTTAAAATTCAGAGCAATTTGCTACTGGATTGTAATTAGTAGCAAAAATCAGTAACAATTTGCGCAAATTGCTACGGGGTTTTTTGCTACGGAAAAATCAGAGCAAATCATTTTGCTACGGAATTTTGGCATTTTTCTGTAGCAAAATCGATTTGCTACTGATTTTTTCCGTAGCAAAAATCAATTTTTTTGTAGTGAACATATCTTATCTCTGCAGTGCAATTATAAGAATACTTTTGTAGTGAAATTGCACTATAAAAGTACTCTATAATTAGAACCAGGAGATAGTACCATTTAAATAACATGCCAACCAAAATCATGTTGTAAAAATATGCACAAAGTTTTCAAAATAATACAAAAATGTTATGATGACCGTTAAATTAACCAACGTTGACCGTTTAAGTAATAACTAGTCCTCACGAACAATGCATGACATTTTGGCTCCAGGCGATCCTGTTTGTCATTGTGGGATCTACTGCAAGCCTCCCAATTTCTTTGGTTTCTTTGTTGTTAATTGTTAAATATTATCAAAGGATTTGGACATGTTGATTTTTATGACAATAGACGTACGAGTCATCGTTAATAACCTCTTTGTATACTTCCAAGGACATGCATGGCTTATTTGTAACCACAGTGCGCCTGATTTGTAGCTCATTAGCTACTCCTCCCCAAGTCTACTATGTACAAAAGAACATGATGGTGGGTGAGATCCACAACCATTACGTTTTGCAAAAGATCCTATGAAGGTGGATAGGGCTGCTAGTAGCCAAAATGACACGTGTGGGGACCTTTTGTTATTTAGTGTGTGTTTGGAATTTGGATGAAGAACAAAAATATGCTTTTCGAATTGAAAAGCATGGTTTTACAAAATATAACTCAAACGTTGATGAAAAAGCTATGGTTTTGGAAAGACTGGATTTTTTTGCTTTTTCATCTTGGTGGCCCCCACGCTTCTCTCTATGTCATTTTTTCAACTCTCTCTCTCTCTCACGCGTATATATTGGTAGCTCTCTTCTTTCTCTCTCTTTTCAAGTTTTTTTAAAATTGGTAATTAAAAATTAATTTTAATTTCATTAAAATTAGAAGTGTTAATTTTATAGTTTCAAGAAATTTTAATGCTCCCTCCTATCCTTAATATTACACCTATTTATCTAATTTTATTATATTAAGAAAATAAGTTAATAAATATCCCATGTAGAGAAATTTATGTAATCTTTTGTATTTATTATGAAATTTAATATTAAAAATATTTAAAATACAACATTATCTTTTATATAAAATTACAACAAAAGCTAACGTCATTTTTAGTAAATTTGAGCATGAAAAAACCATTTTGATACCAACATTCAAACACTATCATTTTATCAAAATCATTTTTTTCACAGAATCTATTCTGAAAAATCAATTTTACAACATTTTTTTAGAAGCTATCCTCCAAAAGCTAATCCAAACACTCTTAAACAACAATTTTTGGATCGTATTGGAAACTTCAAGTGTTTGATGCATATTTAGTAAAAAAATTTATGAGCATAGTTGCACATTTCCCCTTCTTTATTAGAAGCTAAAAGGAGAGGAAATAAATTTCTAATTACAAAATAGTATATGCTGTACGATATTATTATGTAATATTTTAATATATATAAAAATACAGAGAATTTCAGCCACAAAAAAGAATATATACATATACGTACATACGTACATGCAAATATAAGAAAAAACACTTATGTTTTGATTAATTTGGTAGTGTATGAAAAGGAAAGTTAAAACTTAAAAAGTCAGGAATGAATATGATGAAGCCATATGTTTGTTGACTTTTGTGCACCTTAACGACATTGAGATTTGAGGGGCTCTCGTCTCTCCAAACTGGTCTCATTCCCTCACCCAACTAGACTGGAATCGGGTTTGGTGAATGATAGTTTAGGCGTTCGGATGTAATCTGGATGATCTAGATTTTTTTAATTGTTACTTTTTAAATAAAAAATGTTAGTTGAAAGATTATCTTTATTTTAGATTCTTTATCCATTAAAATAATTATTTTTAAAAAAGTAAAAAGTAAAAACAATAAGATTTGGACTAGAGATCTGGACGATTCGGGGAGAGGTGCTCTTGCCTATCTTTTAGATAAGCAAGGAAGCTAGATCCATTAGACTTGAGCATTTGGCTTTTCGGATCGGTTTTCGATTAACGCCTTAACACTTTCCTTCCTCCGTTAGTTTTATTATCATCATGAATTCATGATGCATGCTTTCCTTTCCCCACCTTTCATGCATTTTCTTTCCGAATCTTCTTCTTCCCCTTCCCCCTTTCACACCCAAATCCCTCATTTATTTGTTCGTTGATCGTTACATTCCTCAGCATTCGGTTCCCTCGCTCTTCATTACTGGTACGTATTTGCGACTTGCGTGTGGATCTTTCTTCAATTCCTTTTTCATACTCCTCCTACTATTCTCTTCCCTCACACGTACGCTACGTACAGACAATTATATGCTACTATACATACGCGCCTATATTAATTATATTGTACTAAACACGATTATTACCTTGATTATCAAGTTATCACTGGTGCATGACATCATGACGTATTTCCTTTGAGTTTTCAAACCCCACGTTTTCAACTTATCGCAGGTTAATTTTCCCCTACAATTGCCATGTCACAGTCAGTTGCCACCTTTTCATTTCGTCACTCGTGAGCTTTTGCCCCTCCCCCTTGTTTCACTTGCATGCCGTCATGCCTTACCTAGCTTCCTTAATCAAACCCTTTTTTGTCTTATATTATTCATTCCTCTTTACCCTTAATTATTACCATAGGGCCCACCCCGCATTCCTCCTCCTTTATTTTATTTTATTTATCAATCCCACTATATGGACCGGAGTTAATATATTTCTTAAAAAAACATGACTGTGACATAGTACACATATTGTTACGTATTTAGGTTGAACCTATATAACAAACTGGGTTAAGTTCGTTTTAATTAAGAAACCTACAAGCTATATGGGATTGGAATTGAAGGTCAAAGTCCACGATACCATATATACGCGGCTCGCACATCATAAGGATCCATAAAGGCAACCCGGTCCACGAGGGACTCGGTAATAGTCAATTTGTATGGCTCCGTAGGGATGGACACTTCTAGAGTATCAGTGTTACGGCACAAAGTACAATTCCACCCCGCTGCAAGAAACCTTCCTCCCCAAGTACCTATAACAAGCCACGGCGTCGTTTCACTCTCTCCCTTTCTCTATATATACCCCTCATCACAACCTACCTCCCTTGCCAGCTCTTCCAGGATACAATTCATTCAAGTCAACACGAGCAAATTCAATCCTCTCCACAAAATCATTTCATTCATTCCCGATCCAGAAACAAGCAAACTTAACACTTCGAAAAGGAAATGAAGAGCTTCTTCTTTAGCCCCAAGGCACCTTCCTTCTCCACCATGACCAGTACCTCCGACCCGAGCTCATCGTCGGCGATGAGCTCACCTGAATCCAGTATAGACCGCTGCATCGAGGAAGCCCAAGCTTTGATCCACAAGTGGAACTCAGAAACGTCTGCCTACGCCAAAATCACATCCCTATTTTACGATGACAAAGCGGAGGCCTTGCACTACATCAAATGCGTCAACCACCTCCACAAGGCAATGCATCTTCTCCACTCCCACCAGAATCCGATCCACTCCCCTCACAAAAGCTCGCTGTCGCCAACAACTTGATGTAGATGGCCATGAAGAGGCTTCAAAAGGAGTTCTACCAAATTTTGTCCATCAATCAGGCCTTCTTAGACCCTGAATCACTCTCCACCGTCAGTAGATCCTCCACCTCCGTCAGCTCCACCATTTTTGATTCCGACATCGAAGATGCTACTGCACCAGAGGACGACGTCCGAGTTGCCGGTGATTCTATCTCTGAATTGGAACAAGTCTCTTGGCTCGCCACCAAGGATCTTAGGTCAATAGCCAAGTGTATGATCTCTTGCGGATATGCCAAAGAATGTTTGCAGGTCTATAGAACCATTCGGAAATCCATCATCGATGAGGGCATTTACCGGTTGAACTTGGAAAAATTGAAGCCTTCCCAAGTTAATAAGATGGACTGGCAGGTTCTTGATTTGAAAATCAACATGTGGTTGGAGGCGATGAAGGTTGCGCTGAGGACGCTCTTCAACGGAGAGAAAGCTATGCGATGATGTCTTCGCCTCTTCGGATTCCGTCAGAGAGAGTTGCTTCGCCGACATTTCCAGAGACGGAGCCACTATTCTATTCGCATTCCCCCAACACGTCGTCTCCAAAATTAATAAGAACTCGCCGCCGGAGAAAATGTTTCGGCTGCTTGACATGTACATTGTGTTAATTTCTCTATTGCCGGAGATCCAATCCATCTTCTCTTTCTACTCGACCTCCGAAATTTTAAATCAAGCCAACAATTCTGTGCTCTGGCTCAGCGATTCCGTCCGAACTAAGCTTTCAGAATTCGAGTCCATGATCCAAAAGAACTCATCCAAGTCGTCGGTAAAATCAGGCGGAATTCACCCGCTAACTGTACAAGCCATGGACTACCTCTCAATCCTCTCGGATTACAGTAACGCGCTCTCCGAGATATTTGCCGACTGGAGTCCACCACCAAAATCGCCAGTGCCAGAATATTTACTAGAAAGTCCAGTTTCCGATGAGTCGTCGTCGTCGTCGTCGTCAACGACGCCATCGTTCTCTGCTAGAATAGCTTGGCTGATTTTCGTTCTTGTCTGTAAGCTGGACAGCAAAACAAAGCATTGCAAGGACGCTTCGTTGTCGTACCTATTTCTGGCAAACAATATCCGTCACATGATTGACACGGTGCGAAACTCGAACTTGCAGTTCGTGCTGGGCGACGAGTGGATCAGGAAGCACGAAGCGAAGTTGAAGGTATTCTTGAGTAAGTACGAGAAATTGGGGTGGGGCGAAGTGATTTCGTGCTTGCCGAGAAATCCAAAGGCAGCGATGACGGCGGAAGAGGCGAGGGTCATATTCAGGAACTTCAACTTACGTTTTGAGGAGGCGTACCGGAAGCAGAATTTATTCATGGTGCCGGACAGGAGATTCAGAGAGGAGATTAGAGCATCGGTAGCGAGAAAAATAGTGCCGACGTATGAGGAGTTCTATGGGACGCACAAGACTACTGTAGGATCAATGAGAGAGATGACAATGTATGTGACATTTCACCCTGACGACGTGAAAGGTTATCTAGCTAACATGTTCTCTGCTGGGACTAACTCCGGCAGCGTAACGACGTCTTCTTCTTCGACCGTGTCTTCGCTCGCGTCATCTCCTCAACGGCAGCATTAGCGGAATAAGTGAAGAATTAGAGTCCGTCAAGAGTACATAATCAAATTGGATTTTTTGATGCGTGATGTATGTAAAGAGATATATATACCTACACATCATAATCAGGATCAGGTGTGAGACGCAGATCAGATCCAGATTAGTAAAACAAAGTTTTGAATAACGGATGAACAAAAAAATAAATATACCTACACACTACACACCACACAGGATAGAAAATTTACAACGGCCATCAATTTTTTCCCAATATTCATGATTGCCTTTTTTCCCCTGCTTGCATGTTTCTTTTTAATTTCTTGGTATAAGGTTGAGTAATGTCTCTATATATTGGCTACGGATTCGGCTTTCTTATGTGTATAAGTATATTAGCGATTGACGCATTTATTTTAATTAAAAAAATAAATTTATTTCCTATAATCAAGGTGATCGATCTATTTCCCAATTCAAAGTGAATTTTAAATGAAAGAGTATAGTTAAAAACGTAGTTCTCTATCCATAATTTTTTTCAGTGTGACAGCCTATTTAATACGCGATGCCATATATACTAATCAGTTTTTTGCCAAATATATATTAATCAGTTTAGATATTAGAGCGGATTCAAATATAAGTGAAGTTCTGATGTTTACATAAATATTTTCAATCATATGTCTTTCGGACTTGATTATAAGAGCTTGTTATTTAATGATCACATAATGGTGAAAGCTTTTGTAAGTAAAAGACTCCTACCTATTTTGTTTAATTAGATAATTGACTTTTAATCATTTAGTTGTGACAAAACGTGTACAATAAATATGAATAATTTTTTAAAAATAATTTATGTGGTGGATATACAAGAAATTGAAGTGTAAGAACCAAAACAATCTTCTCAATTAATTTTCACATACCCGCCTAGTACTATATTGTTTTGTCGTATATCACTCCTGTCCTATTTATAAATTCTTTTGATCAAAAAAATTTAGTCCTATTCATAAGTCCCTTTTGACCAAATAAATGATATTGTGACAATTTTGCCCATATTAGTTGTACTAATGAAAATAGAGAGAGAGAAAAAGTTGAAAGATGCCTAATCATAAATGAGAGTAAAGTTGAAAAATTTACCCTATAATCATTGAGCTAACCACCTCTCTTTGGTATATGTGATTTGGTCAAAAAGTGACTTATAAATAGGACCTACAAAGCACGGATTAGCAGTTAGTTATTGTGGCAACGCGTATCTTCCCATATTGTTGGAGGGGATGAACTCAGGCCCCTCAACGCTGATAGATTATTGTGTCAGAGTCTCGCACGGGGAAATACCCGCGCTCCTGATTTGCTCCCAAGTTCCACATTAATAAACTAAAACAAGTTGCTTTTCATGCCACCGCCCATCTTTATTATTATTCCGTCTGATAAATTCTAAGCCAGAATAATTGAATATTTCATTAAAATTAAAAAACAACTATACATGTCCTTAGTTATAGGCCATTCACTAACTGTGCACACTTATCACACAGCGGGCTCAACAAGCATATTGACCGACTAATCGTCAACATATGCACAGAGAAGACAAACATTAATTAATAATAATTAATCACAATAAATTGAGTTGAAACTTGAAAGTAAAATCCCTCTTCACGACGCGAGCTGTCCTTCAAATATTTGACTAATCAAAGTGCAACCTTCATGTGTGACTCCTTAGGTTTTTACATAAACTGACTCAACACCTACACAGTGAAATATATGTCAGGCCCAGTCAAAATGAGATATAACAACTTACACATGAGCCTTCTATAAGCTCCTGCCACCATCATCCAGTATATGGATCTTTGTCAGATTCAGCTGCTGTCGATTTAAGATTATGTTCCATAGGAGTCACTACTAGTACGGTCTCTGACTCATCTAAGCCAAATTGATCAATGAGCTCTGTGACATATTTTTTTCCTCTGGTTGAGGACAATCCCTTTGCTTGGATCTTACCACTTCTAAACCAAGGAAATACCTCAATGTCCGGGATCCTTTATACCAAACTTAATTTCCATGTTGAATACCAACTTATTTCATTAATTCAAAAACAACTCTACATGGCCATATTTATTATAGGCCGATTACTAACTGTACATAACTAACTATTACCCAGCTGGCTCAACAAGCAAGCATATTGACCCACTAATTGTCAACGTACATATACACAGAGAAGATCAACATTAATTAATAATTACACTCAACTAATATTTACACTGTCGATCTCACTCTTCCTCTATGATATGTGGACGTAGGACCCAAACATTGTGCCCGCAACTTCTTCAATCCATGGCCCCTGCCTCACTGCTTCATATAACATTATTTGTATAGCATTAGCATCAGCATCACAGCTAATCACATGCATAAACGGTGTTACTACTACACTTTGGTCTTTTTTTAGTTTAATTTTTCTTTTTCTTTATTATAATTCCACTCCGTAAATAATTAATGACGGTTATAATAAGTTTGTCAATGTTAAATGTAAGGAAAAAATGAATTAATTCTTGTTAAAATGAAAGAAATAGGAGAGAGGGCTAAAAATAGCATTCATCCATAAGGGTATAATTATTGATCTGTCAAAATAATGTTGCCAGAACAAGGCCGTTGCGTTCAGAGGCGAAGCATTATGGACCACCAAAAATTTTCCCGCGTGCTTTTTTTGCCACTTGGTACCAGAGGAAACTAACATCATTCTTGTCTTCATGCGAAATGTGACAACGCTGATGAGAATTGGCTTCTTTCTTGTTCACCGAGTCATCGCCCCGAGGAGCCAAATCATCCCCGGTGATGGTTCATGGATCTCAAAAAACCAATCGCCGACAGCACTCCCTCCGAACCACCCACGCCCACCACCCCTCGTCCCACCCTCTTCCTCTCCTCTTCCGGCAACACCCTCCTCGTTTCCAACTCCGGTAAATCCCTCCAGGTTTCCTATTCCAACAAATCCATTCTCTCCAATTCAGGCAAGCGCTTCGACAAGAAGAAGTACGTCAAGCAGGTCACCGGCCGTCATAACGACACCGAGCTTCACCTCGCCGCCCAGCGTGGCGACGTCGCCTCCATTAGCTACATTTTGGGAGAAATCGATGCCCAGAAGATGGGAACCCCTAGTGGGGCCGATTTCGATGCCGAGCTCGAGGAGATTAGGTCCGCCATTGTCAATGAGGTCAACGAATTGGGGGAGACGCCTTTGTTTGTGGCCGCCGAGCGGGGCCACATTGACGTTTTGAAGGAGCTTCTGCCCCATGCCACCAAAGAGGCCCTTTCCTTCAAAAATCAATCTGGCTTCGATCCCTTACATATTGCTGCTAGCCAAGGTCACCTAGGTATTATTCATTCTGCTCTCTCTTCTTTCTGATTAAGCTGACAAATAAATTGTGGCATTTGTTACAATGAGTGGGTCCATTCCTTACTGGAGACCCTACATTGATTTACAACTAATGGGCATTGCCAATAATGCCAAAGACATGTAAACCTTTTAGAAATATGATAAAGTAAGGAAGATTATCAAGAGGATTGGAAAGCTTGCTTGCGACTTCACCTAGTTGGCAATGGTTCTGTAGTTAACATTGAAGGTAGCGACCAAGGATCACAACAATTAACTGAGTTATGTATGAATTTTTGGCAGCCATTGTTCAGGTGTTACTAGACCATGATCCAGCGCTAATAAATACATTTGGACAATCAAATGCAACTCCTCTCATATCAGCAGCTACAAAAGGGCATGCAGATGTTGTTGATCTGTTGTTATCACGAGATCCTACACAGGTGGAGTTATCTAGGTCCAATGGAAAGAATGTACTCCATTTTGCTGCTCGTCAGGGACATGCTTGTATTGTAAAATCATTACTGAAAAAGGCTCCACAACTTACTCGAAGAACTGATAAGAAAGAGCAGACTCCACTGCATATGGCTGTAAAGGGGGTTAGCTGTGAAGTAGTGAGGTTGCTTCTTAATGCAGATCCAGCAGCTGTTGCTTTACCTGACAAGTTTAGCAATACTGCATTACATATTGCCACCAGGAAGAAGAGGGCAGAGGTATCACTTTGGCCGAACTTCGTACTATTTTATGAGAAAATCATGCAACAATTCATAAATATAATAACTCTATTCATTGCTTTCATGTGTATAACGAGATATGATTTTTCCCCAAAGTAAGCCATTCCTAAGAACCACAGATGAATTAGCAGGACTCAGTTATAAACCAGCAAAATTCTTGTGTAGTGGAACTGTTTGAATCATGCTGGCACTCATTGTTTCTCTATGTAGGCATTACCTATAGATGTCATGCCTGTCTTCAATGTAGTCTATTTATGACCAACACAAAATCATGCAGATAGTAAGAGAACTATTACTTCATCCTGAAACCAACGTTAATGCCCTGACAAGAGACCGTAAAACATCTCTTGACATTGCCGAAGGACTCCCTCCATCTGAAGAAATCCTTGAGATAAGAGATTGCCTGGTTCATAGTGGTGGAGTTAAAGCCAATGATCTTAACCAACCAAGGGATGAGCTAAGGAAGACCGTGACACAGATTAGGAAGGAGGTCCATATTCAGCTTGAACAAACTCGAGAAACAAACAAAAACGTGGATGGGATCGCCAAAGAGCTACGCAAGCTGCACAGAGCGGGGATCAACAATGCTACCAACTCAGTTACAGTGGTTGCTTCACTCTTTGCAACAGTTGCATTCTCTGCAATTTTTACAGTTCCTGGTGGGGATTTTGATAGTGGGCTGGCCGTTATGGTGTCCCATCCACCTTTCAAGATCTTCTTTATTTCTAATGCAATTGCACTCTTCACATCATTGGCTGTTGTCGTGGTTCAGATCACAGTTGTTAGAGGGGAGGCAAAGTCTGAAAGGAGGGTCGTGGGGGTGATTAATAAGCTGATGTGGTTGGCCTCTATTTGCACCACGATTGCTTTCATTTCATCATCTTATATAGTTGTTGGTCGACGTAGCATATGGGCTGCAATCTTTGTTACTGTGGTAGGGGGAGTTGTGATGGCGGGTGTTCTTGGTGCTATGACATACTATGTGCTTAAGTACAAACGTATTCGGAGGGTGAGAAAGAAAGCCAAATTAGCCAGGAAACATTCAGTGCACCATTCAGATTCGGAGTCAGAATTAAATCCGATTTATGCCATTTGATGCCATTTTTGGACATCCAATTGGACTAAGAAGTTTCTGCGCAATATCTGTACAATCTCTCGGTTAACCTAAAGGGAAGGGATGCTTTTTGGATGTTTCATCTCTTGATATTGGAATTTAGGAAAATGAATATAGCTTCTTCTTTAATTTGTGTTTCAAGCAAAAAGAAGTCGTAGGAGAGAGGTTCTACTATCATTGTGATCATGGTCAGAGGAAGAAAAAAGGACAGAGAAAAGAAAAACCAACCAATCTTCTCATGGCATCCTCGTATAACCTATGTTGTTCAAACCCTTATGTCATGCTTGTCGGTCCATTTCAGAGAAGTCCTGTATCATGACAGAGATGGCGGTGCTAAAAATGATGAGAGAGCAGAGAACACAATGCAAAAGTAAGCAAAGGAACATGCGGCGGGATGAATGAAGAAGAGAGTTGTCTCTGATTCGAGTTAAGTATGGGCGGTTATTGTGAAAACGTGAAACAGGAAGTGAAGAAACACGGGAGGATTGAAAGTGGACGGAGAGGCCATGAGGAACACGCAAGTCAGGTCACAGGTGGGAACAGAGTAGTAGAAGTAATCATCACAATACTAATAATAAGAGAGAGAAGATAAAGCAGATTGTGGTTTTGTGGCGGGACGCAGAGGAAGAGTCGTACGGGACTCACCTGCAACAAAACTACAATCGCGCCGATTTGGATTTTGTTATTTTTTTTTTGGCCAAAGGATTTTGTTAATTGAAGCCCCATTATTAATTATTGGATACTAACCTGATGGCATTCATGGGTTTTTTTTTTTTTGCTCGGGATTCTTTTTAAAAATGCTTTAATTCATGTATTGTATTTACATGACGTTTTTAACAACAATCATATAAATGAAAATTTGATGGTCTTAATTTTTAAAAAAAAAGAAAAGATTATGACAACATTTGAAAATGGTCCTATTAAAATAACTAAAGGGTATTGTATTGAAGACTCTTTTTTCCCTATATATAATTTTTTTAGAGAAATTTCAGGATATTACTAAACCAACGTCTATTTATTTAGAAATAGGGCGTCAAGAAGTGAAGAGCGGTGGCATTCTTGTGAAAATTATATTTAAGGAAGTTGAGCCTTGAGTACTCAGAATAAGAAATCGGGACTCCTGAGGTTGATTTTGGCGTCTGATTTGTTTTGGGAACGTCTAAAATTGTTTCACGCCATAAAAAATATGAGAAATATTTGTTTGGCGCCATAATATTTAATTTTTTTTCAATAAAATTTCATTTATGGCTGACCTACATTATATTGGAGACGTCTTTAATGTGTGAATTCTTCGCTACTGAATTTTTGTTTGGCGCCAAGGATTTTCTTTTAATATTAATTAGAAAATTTAATAATATTACTTTGACACGAGATGGGCTCGGAGTCGCCTATATTTTATAAATGGCGACGATTCGATTGGGTCGCCTATATTAAAAATGGCGACTGAATTAGAATCAATTCGCCATTTTTAAACCTATAAGCGACGATCTGGTCAGTCGCCATTTTAAAATATAGGCGACCTGAATGGAATCAGATCGCCATTTATAAAATATAGGCGACGATTCTCATTCGGGTCGCCAAAAAATGGAATATAGGCGAGCTCAGAAAGATGATTCGGGTGGCCATGAATAAATGTTTAGGGTCAATAAACTCGCGCCTCTTCAGATTTTCCCTCGCACCTTCATTACTCGGAGCGAAAGGTGCGAAATCCTCTGGGAACTTCAGCTCTCCGTTCCGCTCTTGTCGCTTTCCTTGCCAAAATGCGTCTCCCGTGTCGCTCCTTCGTCTCGTAAGTCGTCATTTACGATCGATCGCAGTACTCTAAGCTCGCTCCCAGCTTTCTTCCTTCGATCGAAGAGACCCGCCCAAGCAAGTAAGCTTGTTCGGATGTTACTCTTAAAGTTCTTTGATTCCTAATAACCCATTTTAATCGTTAATGCTTCTTGCTTATAGATTGGATTTTACTTGATTAGGATTCACGCCTCTCGCTCGCTTTCGCTCCACTCCTTCCGATCAAAACACTGAAACCAAGTAAGCATGTTCGTTCTTCTTGTTCTTTGATTCCAAACCCCATTTAATTGGTAATGTACTTCTTGCTAATTAAAAAGAATACAATTTGGAGCTGCTCTTATTTGTAGATTTTTTATTCAAGTAAATTTGGTAGCCAACTAAATTGTCTAAGCTTCATTAAATTGGTCATGTCAAGCGCTGATTGGTTATAGTAGTTGATTTTGAAGGATTATAGGAGTATTTTGTGATTAGATAGTGGTTTAGTTTTGGTTGTTCTTATGCCTCTGGTCATTCATTGATTCTCATTAGATGTGCTTTGTGTTACTCTTCCCTATCAGAACTTCTATATTCATCGTAATCTCTTGAGTCTGCTTTATGATTAAGGCCCCAATGTCCTTAAAGGTAATACTTTGATAGCAATTAATTCAATGCAAAACACTTCTAGCTTTGCTTCATTGTAAAAACACGTTTACTTTAAGTAAACATTGACTCTATGGCTCTATGGTTTCTTTATCTTACATAATTGATAAATTGTTTAAGTGAAATTGGTTTAGTTAGTAAGTTTAGGGTTATTAAAAGCTGAAATTGGTTGTTAGTGAAATTTTGGGATGTCTTACTTTTAAGGGAAATCTTGCCGAAATTTACTTAAAAGAAAACATGTCGTTCTTGAAATTGACATGAAACTTGATGATGTTGGAAATGTTAGGTTGTAATAAAATGGAGTCATAGTTGGATGAATGCATTGAGAACTAGTGAAGAATATGAGAATGGGGTGGAAGAGTTTATTGAATTTGCTAGAGAAGGAATGTGGCCACAAAAATGGGATGTATTATTGTCCGTGTGTTAATTGTTTAAATGGGAGTCGAAGGGTTATTCTTGATATAAGACCACCTTACTTTGTGATGGAATACACGCTTCGATACACAACGTGGATATGGCATGGTGAGGAAGTAAGTACCGGGTCGTCCCATGCAAATGAAGTTGAGGTAGATGATGACCGGGGAACAATATCGATGTGTACTTGGCGCCTTTGGTTGAGGATTTGAAGAAGTTGTGGGAGGAAGGCGTAGATGTGTTTGATGCATATAAGAAGGAGCACTTCAAGTTGCGTGCAATGATTTTTACCACGATACGACTTTCTGCATACGGAAATTTGTCGAGGTACAGTGTGAAGGGGCATAAAGCATGTCCGATATGTGAAAGCGAGGACATGAACTTCCATCAACTAAAGCACGGAAAAAAACGGTCTACCTCGGCCACGGGGAGTTTCTTCGCCGGTTCCACCCATATCGTAAGTTAAGAAAGCGTTTTAGCGGCTTAGGAGCGAGAATACGGCTCAAGGCGTTAGAGGAGGGCGTTTATAGTCGGGTGAAACATATCAACGTCATATTGGGTAAGCGGCAAAGGAAGGCGAGTGAGAAGAATATATGGAAGAAGAGATCAATTTTCTTTGATCTTCCATATTGGCGTAGTCTTGATGTGAGACACGATCTTGATGTGATGCATGTGGAGAAAAAACGTTTGTGATAGCCTTGTCGGTACTCTTTTGCACATACCGGGAAGACTAAGGATGGAATTAGTGCGAGACTAGATACGGTTGACATGGGAATAAGAGAAAGGTTACATCCACGAGTAATGGAAGATGGTAAGAGGGCATACATGGAGCTTGACCTTTCATACACTATCAGCGGAGAAGAAGAAAAGTTTGTGTGGATGTCTATATGACATTAAGGTGCCACAAGGATATTCTTATAATTTGAGAAGTGTGTCTCAGATGAGCGATTTGAAGTTAGTGGGAATGAAGTCCCATGATTATCATGTGTTGATGCAGCAACTACTACCCGATAGCTATAAGAGGCATTATGAAAGATGAAGTTCGATCCACTATAACAAGATTGAGTATTTTCTTCAATGCTATACGCAACAAAGTCATTGACATTGAAAAGTTGGATGAATTGGAGAATGAGGTTATATTATTTTGTCCCAACTAGAGATGCATTTCCCTCTGCCTTTTTTTGATATCATGGTGCACTTGATAGTGCACTTGGTAAGAGGTAAGGCCCATGCGGTCCAGTTTACCTAAGGTGGATGTACCCTTTGAGCGATACATGAAGATCTTAAAGGGTATTCTAAAAACCCTTATCGTAGGAAGCCTCAATAGTTTGAGAGATATGTAGTTGAAGAGGCTATGGAGTTACTTCGAAGATTATCTATCGGGCCGACGTGATACAATCTCGGCACTGACGAGGGGATAAGCGAGGGAACTCGAGGAATCAAAGCGGAAGAATAAGCCTCGTGAAGAAGTGTTGCAAACACACACATGTACATCATGAATAATACGGAAGAAGTTCAACCATACATTGATGAACACGAAAGAGTTTGAAGAATATGAATCCAAGGAAGAGTGAAGAACATGCAAGATAGCAATGAGCAAAGAAGACGTTCATAAAGTGGATTCAGTGAAGGTATTTACCTTGCGAGGTAGCAGTGTCGAGATACAATCGAGTGGATTAATTTGAGAGCCCTTCTTTTCGGTCGTACTTGGATGCGGTTACGATGTCAACGGATATTCTTTCTCACAAAAAGACCAAGATGGCCCAGTCTTTAGTATTGCAAAATAATGGGTGATGGTTGAAGTCCGAATCCATGCACTTTTCGAGTTAGAAAGACAAAAGCATTGGTAGCATCAATGGCCTATTATGGAGTGATCGAAGAAATATGGGAATCAACTATGGCAAGTTCAAAGTTGCTTTATTGAAATGTAAGTGGGTTATAATATCTTGTTGTAATAGATCCTAAATTTGGATTTGTCTCAGTTGATCTTCAAAGACTTGGTCATAGAGATGAGCCATTCATTTTTAGCAAGTCGGGCGAAACAAGTGTTTTATGTTAGAGACTACAACAAACAAAAGAATGTCCATTGTGGCTAAAAGTAAAGCAGAGTATGGTGAAGAATCCTTGAACCTTGACGATCTATCATATCAACAATTTTCTGACCCACGTGAAGTAGAATTGATAGATGATGAAGAATATCTGCCTGAAAGGATCATTGTGAAGGAATATGGGGACACCATGCTAAATGCAGATCTTAGTTACAAAATGATTTGTTTAACTACTATATTCATTTGTGTCGTTTAACATGTTTGTTCATTTTATTAATGTCATTTATTATTTAAAAACCTATCTAACATAAATGATTGGTCTTTGATGAGCAGGGGAATATGTCAAGCTTTCGGGCGAGTCAACTGGAGATAGAGGTTGATATGCCGATTGAGAGAAAGGGAAGTGGCACACACACATGGGTGAGCTAATTGCTCGCCCAAGTGACCCGATCAGAGAGAAAAATGAGGTTTGCATGTAGGTTTGTTAGAAATATGAATCCTCTTAGAGAGGAAAACTGACTTCATTATTATTTAGGCTATACACTCGAAGCAAAGTGCGTAACCTTTACTTCGACAGGATTCCTTTATGATAAGGCGAACAAGTTTGATTTGGACAAGATTTTGAGCATCTACTTTGATATATACATGGAAAGATTTTGCCGTGTCTTCCAAAAAATAAACCAAGTTCGAAAACAATTTGCGAGAATTAGAGAACACGAGTCGTTTCCCAGCAATTTGCAGCGGGCTTGTTCAATAACAATAGTGAAACAAGAATGATAAAATGGGGGTTTGGTTTACTTGAGAATAGAACAAAAACGAAATAACATAATCAAAATGCAATAAAAAGAGTCAAACGAGAATCCAAATAAACGAGAGGCAGATTAAAGATGATCAACCCAGCGAGGTGATTCCGAGAAGCCTCCATCATTGAACGAAAATATAACTAACCCACGTTTGGTTAGGATGAATCGAAATCTCTGCATTCATCCGGAGATTCCCTCGCCTAGACGATCGCCTAGAATCTGCCGGACGGTGGCGTCTCCTTGTGCAATCGCACGACAACAACGCTAACCTAGTCCGAACTAAGTCCTTGGGATGAACCAAACTTGAATATTAAATCTAATATTCGAACTATTTCGAGAAATCGAATCCGATAAGATATGAAAACGAGAATCGAGTAGTTACCGATTAGGCACGAGTTCTCTGGATGAATCATGGAATCCTCATCGTTGGGTTAATCACAAGAGTTTGGCCGATCATGGGTAGGGAAAATCGAAAGAGCGAGCGAAGAACGAACACGAACGCGCGAAGAACATGAAGAGCAGAGATGAGAGAAAATGAAAACTTGTATTTTGATCCACTCTAATGTTAAAAACGTGAATGAATATGTTTGTGGCGGCTGCCATACTTAAAAATAACCTAAAACAGAAATGGGCTCTCATAGTTTTTAGCCCAAAGCAGAAATAAAATATAACTGGACTTAAATTACAAAATTCGGGTCCAAAATAAATCCAGAATTGTACATCCGACTTTGGCTCCAAAATTGACCTCTTTCTTGATCGAATTTGCTCTTGATGTCTTCATAACAATTGTAGCTCTCTGAATCATCTGAAATATGAGACAAAAATGAGGCAAATCCGATGTCTGGTTCAAGAGTTATGGTAGAAATAGTGAAATAACACAAAACTGGAATTTTATTATTAAAAATAGCTAAAAATGCAATAAAAGGCCCAAGGCCCAAATAAACATAAGAGCCATTATTTATTAGCTAAAGGGTCCTAAATTATTATTCAAGAGACAAAAATAAGTGTATAAAATATTCAATTATCAAATTCCCCACACTTATCTTTTTGCATCCCGAGCAAAATTGAAAGAGAAAGACCTAAAGGAAAAACTCTTCTTTACTAATAATTGCTAACAATGCAAAAATTGAATCAAGGGACACAAAGCTTCAAAAGACCAATCATTCAAGACCAAAACCCCTTCATCTCAAATTACAATTCATGGTAGTGTAAATCAATGATGCTAATCACAAAAGATGATCTCTCAAATGATGCGCTCAATCAATCGAGTCTCTCAAGTGTTTAAGGTAAATAAGTGTATTCGCTCAAATTCTACTCAAGAAATTTGTTCTACCATAAACTTGCTCAACTTCTACGTCTCCACTACTCATGCCACATACATGCACAAATCAAGAGAGCTTGTAATTAAAGGTTGTAACGGGGCTAGCGTGAAGAGTAGGTAATAGTATGGAATAAGAGGCTAAGCACCAAAAGAAATCAAAAGGAAGAAACTTGATTAACCTGATCATTCTCTATGTATGAGACTTTTATTCTACTCATATATACATTCCTTTCTATGTATTTTCTTTTCTTTTCTCTTCTTTTTGTTGTTTTCTTTTTTTTTTCTTTTTTTTTTTTCTTTTTTTCTTTTTTTTCTTTTTTTTTTTTGTTTTTTTTTACTTTTCTTTCTTTCCTTTCATTGTATACGTAATTACAATGTCAAAATCAAATATCCCCCACACTTAAAGCATTGCACTCTGAGCAACCCCGTAAACACAAAACAAGTTGAAACCAATGCTCAATAAATCTTCAAGGTGCGGAATAAAATGGTTTTACGCTTAGGCTTGTAATGTGGCTTAGAAAAGAATGGGTCAAAAGGCACAAAGGGGCTAGAAAGGAATTATAATGTAAGGGAAAGCTATTTGGCCAAGTGAGGAGAATAAAAGAAAGAAAACAAGCTTCCATCATACTTATGCACGTAAGTGAAAAATGTAGTTTCAAAAAGAAAAGGAGCAAGTTCTAGAGAACACAAATCATGAGAGATGCACACATGAAAGAAAGAATGGCAAAAGATGAATTCCATTCATGCAGGCCCAAAACCTCACAAGTCATACACCAACTTAGGTAATCAACAACATGATCAACTCACAAGAGCTTGTAATCGAAGAGTCAAGAGTTCCAGACTAAACGAATGATCCATTAAAACCAAAATGTCCTAGTTCATAATATGAGCAATCATTAGAAAGAAAGAATGTATTTATTTTCAAAAGCAAAGTAGAAAAGGAGAAAACAAATAAAGAGGGAGGAGAAGAAAGAAGAAGAATACTCCCAAGGGTTTATGGAGGATAAGTGGCATCGATGAGGAGAATCTCGCTTCGACAGAGCTTTGTGGGGATCCCTCATGAAATGGCTTGAGGCGATGCCCATTGACCTTAAAAGTCCGATCTGTGAAAGGTGGATCGGCATAGCCTCAACGGCACCAAATGGAAATATGTTAGTGATCACAAAAAGGGCATCCCATCTAGATCGAAGCTTACCGGGCATAAACTTCGAACGGGAATTAAATAGAAGAACTTTACGGCCCATGGAATTCTTTCCTCAGAATATGCTTATCATGGAATGCCTTAGTCTTTTCCTTATACTGTAGTGAGCTTTCATAGGCATCATCTAAGCTCATCTAACTCTCTTGCATGACTTCCTCTCCAATCCAGGACTTAGCCAAATCCATGTTGCATTGCTTAATAGCCCAATAGGCTTGATGCTCCAACTCAATAGGAAGATGACATGCCTTACCAAAGACAATCCGATGGGAGACATCCCAATCGGAGTTCTTGTAGGCGGTGCGATATGCCCACAAGCATCGTAAAGTCGCTTACTCCAATCTTTCAGGGTAGAGTTGACAGGTCTTGAAGGATTTGCTTAATCTCTCTATTGGAGACTTCGGCTTGACCATTAATGCGAGGATGGTAGTCATGGAAACCTTGTGAAGCAGCTCAGTACTTGCGTAGCAAGGCACCCACTTCGATTGCAAAAATGGGAACCACGATCACCGATAATAGCTCTAGGAATGCCAAACTGCGAGAAAATGTTAGACCTAACAAAATCCACCACCACGAAGAATCATTTGTCAGGGTGGCTTTCGCACAGCCCATTTAGAAACATAATCAACGGACGGCCAAGATGTAAGTGTAACCAGTATAGAAGTAGAAATGGACCCATGAAATCAATACCCCAGACATCAAAGATCTCAAAAACAATATAGGGTTTTGGGGCGTCTCATGCCTACGGGAAATACTCCACGCCCTCGACGGTTATCACATGGCTTGCAAAACAAATGGGCATCATGAAACAGGGAAGGCCAAAACAAACCACATTCCACCTTCTAGCAGTTCTTTGGGGTCCAAGTGACCACCGAGCGAAGCATAGGCAAAATGCAATATAGGTTGAAACTCACAATCAGGCACAATCTCCTAACTACTTGGTCACTACAAAATTTCCTGAGATAAGGGTCATCCCAAACATAATATTTAGACTCGCTTTTCAATTTAAGGGTTTGGGCCACTAGTGGATTCTACGGGAAAAACACCGAGCTACCAAGTAGTTAACTAAATCGGCATACCATGGGGTCTTAACTGCGGTTGTAGAAGTTTGCTCATCGTGGAAATCATCCCGAATAGAAGAGGGTGAGAGGGAGAATGAGTGATACGACTCAAGTGGTGGGCTACCCGAGTTTTGTGCTCGGCTTCTATCTCGAATCTCCACATCAAACTCTTGGAGCAACAACATCCCACCGGATGAGTCGTAACTTAGCATGTTGCCTTTTCAAAAGAAACTTTAAAGCTGCGTAGTCGGAGAAAACAATGACTACACTAGCTAGCGAGATATGACCTAAACTTATCAAAGGCAAATACAATAGCAACAACTCCTCTCGGTAGTGGTGTAATTAGGCGAAGCGAATCCAAAGTCTTTGAAGCATATGCAATGACATGGGAGGCTCTATCCAACCCATTGTGCTAAGATAGCACCAACCGCATAGTTGGAACGCCATACATTAACTTTCAAAGGGATCAGAATTTGAATCGTTGGGGTGTGGTCGCACAGCCCCCAGTGATCGAGCCGCCTTGCACGCATCATCAAGACAAAGTCGGTGTCCTTATGCGGGAGGTGGGACAAGGGTTGGCTTGATCTTGAAATCTCGAATGAAACGTCGATAGAAACCTGCATGACCAAGAGCGAACTTCCGCACGAAGCGGGGTAAGGCAAACGAGTAATAACATCGATCTTAGCGGTCTACCTCGATCCTTTCCTAGACACTATGTGTCCCAAGACTATGCGGACTCAACCATAAAGTGACACTTCTCATAATTCGGCACAAGATTAGATTCAATGCACTATGCGAGACTCTGACAAAATTAGCTAAGCATGCATCAAAATCGGACCCGTATACGGTGAAATCATCCATGAAAACCTCCATGCAGGTCCTACAGGAACTCGAGAGAAAATACTCGCCATACAACGGCGAAAGGTGCCGGGTGCATTGCGGAAGGCCAAAAGGCATCCTTCGGTAAGCATATGTCCCAAAGGGGCATGTAAGGTCGTCTTCTCCCGATCCTCGGGAGCAATATGGATACAGGAAGTATCGAGTAGCCATCAGGGAAGCCGGTAATGAGACTTACCGGCCAATCGCTCTAACATCGATCAATGAAGGGTAGAGGGTAATGATCTTTGTGAGTGGCTTGGTTGAGTCTTCGCATAGTCAATGCAAACTCTCAACTATTACGAACTCGAGTAGGAATGAGCTCATTCTTTTGATTGGCTACCACGGTAACTCAGGACTTCTTGGGAACCACACAGATGGGCTAACCCACTGGCTATCAGAAATAGTATAGATGATGCCAGCTTGCAGAAACTTAGTGACTTCCTTCTTCACCACATCAAGGATAAGAGGATTAAGGCGTCTCTGGGGTTGCCTCGCAGGCTTAGAGTCCTCTTCCACAGAATCCGGTGCATGCACATAGAAGGGCTAATGCCAACTATGTCAGCCAATGTCCACCCAATAGCTTTCTTGTTCACCCTCAATAAGCTTAGCGAACCTGCTTCTTGATCGACGTGAGATTATTTGCCACAATGATGGCAGCCGCTCCATTCTCCTCCCGAAATGCATGCGGATAGTGCGGAAGGGATTTCAACTCTAGTTTGGGCGGTTGCTCGGTGGAGGAGAAGCTTGGGTGGTTGTTGCAACAACTACGATGTCATCGCAGAAATACACGAAATCATATTCAAAGAAGCTGGCGAAGGGTCATGTCTATACGGCTTCAAGGTTAACATCGAATTCGGTTAAGTCAAAATCGAATGAAGCTCGTCAAAATCGGGATCGGGATGCACGTTAGGATGGGGTGAAGCTCGAGCTCGGACTCATATCGGAGTCTACAAGTAATGTAGAATCACGAGCAAATCGGAATCACCAAGCAATGCGGTCTTAACCAAATTAGTGCAAACGAGCGCATTCATTATCATTGCATGCACCTGAATGGGGATATCGCTTCGGATGAAAAATAAGGATAATCGGCACACCAACAGTAAGAACATCATCCACGGCATCATCAATCAGTCAATACGAAAACATAATGCTCTTCCCTAGGATATTTCATGGCGTAAAGATATTGAAATTCAGATATATGACTTAAACTCCATGGAAAGAGTACCCGGAATGCATCTCTTAGTCACATTTGTTTTCATGAAAGGTCTCCCTAGAATGATTGGTGACCTACTTCTAGGAGACTCGCCCTCCATATCCAAGATGTAAAAATCGGCGAGGAATATCAATTCGTTCTTTGACTAATCATCTTCAACTAAACCGAAGGATGGGCATTACTCTATTAGCTAGCCGAACAATGACACAGGTTGGACGCAAGGGACAAGACCAAGAGATCTATAAACGAGATGCGAGGCATGACATTAATAGAAGCACCTAAATCTAGCATGCAATCATCAAATCTATAGTTACAATAAGGCGAGGGATAGAAAATGTCCACGGATCTTTGCATTTACGAGGCATGGTAAGGTTTGGATGAGTCTTTGAGACATTACGGTTCAAGCTCGCTCGTTCATTGCCCTTCGGTCGCCTCTTGTTGGTGCACAACTCCTTCGAAACTTGGCATATTAGGAATTTGTTTGACTCAAATCTAAGAGAGGAATGTTGATCTCTCTCTTACGAATGTCTCAGTATATCCTTCTCTTGTAGCTGTCGCCAACTTCTTGGTGAGCTGCTCTACGAGGGAAGGGAAGAGGGATAAGAATGTCTTCCTCTTCGCCTTCTTGCTTGCCTTTTCTTTTGAGTCAATCTTCACATTTCGACTCGTTTACGATGTGGAAGTCACATCTGCGGCTTGCTTAGGTTCCTCCAATTGCTTTCCAGGCCAGTAGTGATATAGCACTCACATTTCCCTTAGGATTGGGAATTGTTTGTGAGGAAGGGTGTTGGATCATGAGGTTGAAAGCTGGTTCAATGATGTTGCCAGTGCCCAATCTGTGTTTACAACTACGAATGGAAGTGTCGGTTCTTTGTTGGAGCGCATATTAGGCTGTGACAAATTGCTTCATCATATCTTCAAGTGAGGAACCGCCACTACTACTAGCTATTTGTTGTGCGCTGTGGAGGTGGACATATGGGTGGTCGAGGAGGTGGTGCTTGCAAAGGCAAAGGGGTGCGGCATTCCTTGGAAAGTGCGTGGTGCCCCGTACGGCCTCTCTTGGTAGTTCCAAATTCAGCGTCTTGGTTACTACGATTTGATTTTGGTATTGTTTGCTCTGGTTCTGATTTTGGTTCAGCGAAAGTTGGGGTGATTTCTCCAACCGGGATTATAAGTGTTGGAGAAGGCATTATTGTTGGTATTGTGGCCTTCACGGAAAAACACCAGCTGCATTCCCTGCGGCGATCTTGGTAAGTAGGATCATGCAAGGTAGGGCAAGAGTCGGTAGAATGATAAGGGTCGAACAAAACCCACAAGAGTACCATCTTTGAGAAGGGAAAGCTGGCATGCGTACGTATCGCTGCCCAGTTTGCCTCAGGGAGGTCGAGATCGTCAAGTCTAGTCTCCCAATCTACGAGAATCATGACTTCAGTTGGAGCTTGAATATGGTAAGCAAGAGTACTATTTGCCACTGGTGCCTAACTGAGAGTTATCGCCATAATAGATATCAAGTCTCGGGCTTCTTCGGGTGTCTTGTTACTCCCCGCCGCCCGCATTAGAAGCATCCGCAAACCACTTTGTCTACGAGGTGATGAATGGCAGAAAGAGTTGATCAAGTCTTTTCGGATATCGATGGTGTGGACGGCTTGCACATAACCTTTTGAACCTCTCCAAATACTCATACATAGTCTCCCAGACTTGTTTAATGTTGCCAATTTCCTTCTTGATTGCGAGTTGCTCTTGAGGAAGGGAAATATTTCTCGAGAAATAACCTCACGATATCGATCCAGCTCCCGATAGATGAGGGTGAAGGTACAGCAACCAATCCTTGGCTCCACCCTCAATGAGAAAGGAAAAGCTCTCGGCTTGATATGATCTTCATCAATGGCATGAGGTTTCATAGTCTTTGCATACTACATGGAATTCCTTGAATGCTTAATGGGGCACTCACTGCGAAGACCATGAAACTTAGGCAACGAAGTGTATTAGACCAGATTTAAGCTCAAAGTTAGCGGCAAGGTTAGGATATTGGATGCACAAGGGTTGATAATTAACATCGGGTGCACCCAATTCCTTCAAAGTATGATGATTATCCTGCTCTCTGCCCATAATGTCAGAGCGAGCAAAGTTGCTACTAGAATCGAGTGAACACAACAAGACTATCAGAAAATACTATCGGAAGCCAATCGAGAAAGATCCTTGAGAATGGACACAATCAGAATGGCCAGAATCGAGACTCTAAT